>CAKNYM010046331.1:3734-74581 GCA_932195095.1 Andricus curvator
TGTGTGTGTGTGTGTGTGTGTGTGTGTGTGTGTGTGTGTCTGGCTATTTCTGTGTTCTCATGTATGCTAATTTAAAATATGTATAAAAATGGAAGTAATGATACATAGAAGAGCTTAATCAAAGAAGGCGACTGTCTAACATTTTTAACTTTATTGAAACAATAAGAAGATGATTGCGATACTCGTAAATAGATTACGTCATCTTCACCAAGGTAAAGCATTCACCAGTTATTTTTTATTCAATCAGTAAACACTTATGAACTGATTACGAATATGGCCATTAAAATGGCAAAAATATCATATTTAAGAACAAAACTTGAAAGAACTATGTTTTTTAAAAAGAAGAATATTATGCTAAAACTTTTTTAAACCTGTTTACTAATGTATTTGGATGCGCTGGTTATAAATATGGTCAATAAAATATCCCGTCAACATAATTTTCAATGTTAAAACATGAAGGAATTACTTTATTCTGTTTCGAATAGCATAAGAAATCGACATTTTTTCTGGCAATGTAAACACTCATATCCGAAAAATGTGCCTCCGCCCTCAACTTTTACAACGCTTCTCAAGGAGAGAGCGATTTCGACGACACCCCCCCCCCCCCCCCACAGATTACAAGCAGCCCCTTTCACGCAGACACACGTTTTAAATGACCGTATTCGTAATTAGTGCATCGAAATACTTCGCTAATTCCACTTTTCGCGAAAAACAGCTGCCGAAGAGCATTCTTGCCGACAAGGACAGACTAGACTCCGCCTTTTGTTTAATTTCATTTAATATTATTCAGACAATTTCAAATTAATCTAATTAAGTCAATTGAAATAATATAATTTGATTAATGTTATTAAATTAAATTAATTACTCAAACTTAATTGATCAACTTAAATTGAATTAACTCAAATGAACTTGAATTGACATAAATTATCTAAAACTCTGGTTTGAGTCGTGTGCAGGGCTACGAATCTTGCCGACGTTTCGTGAACATTGAAGTTAACTTATTGAGGGCTAACTTGATACTGAATACTGATACCCTCATGTTCATTTTCACGTTGGCTCACCGCTCTCCCGGTTTCTTCAATATAGACTCTGCCACAAGAGAAAAGAATTTTATATACTCACGGATCATTGAGAGGTGCCTTTTTATCTCTAGGGTGATTTAGAAGTTGTCCTATATTTGCAGGTGGTTTAAATATGGTTTGAATGTTGTGTTTGTTCAGAATTCTTCCTATTTGTTTTGTGATAATTTGGATGTAGGGTAGGATGGTGTTGACTTGTTTTTCTGAGTTTTTTTTTATTACTTCATCAATTTTTGTTGTATAAAGGTTCTGCATTAGGATTTGTTTAACGTTTTGTAATTCCTTTTGTAAGTTATCTTTACCTGTTATGAAGACAGATCTGTATACAAGGGAGTTGATGACCGATTGCTTTTGAGATGGGTGGTGGTGGAAGGTATGAAGCTATCTGTTTATATGGGTGAGTTTGCTATACACTTCATGTCCTAATAGGTTATCAGATCTTTTGTAAACTAGTACGTTCAAGAAAAGCAATTTTCCGTTTTGTTCAATCTACATGGTGAGCTGTATATTGGGCTGTAATCGATTGATGAATTTGGAAAATTTGTGTAGTTCATCTAGTCCACGTCTCCAGATGACAAAGAAGTCGTGAACGTAACGGTACCAAAATTCCGGTTTAAGTTTGGATTGGTTGTAGATTTTAGTTTCTAGATGTTCCATAAAGATGTTTGCTATTACAGGTGAGATTGCAGATCCCATTGCTGTTCCTGAGGACATGAAATAAGATGATCACCATGTTATCAGCCTATTATGCCCCAGAAAAGTCAGCGTTTCAATAGCCCCTTAACGAACAGTAACAGATACTAACAGTTTATTAGTTCGAAATGCCGCCGCACTGAAGATTTATTATTTTCACAAATAGCCACTGAATAACGCACAATCTTTTTCATCAGATTTCATCAAATTATTGTTTGATATACAAAAATCTTAATTTCTCATCAGAAACACTAACACAATCCGATGTTGATCGTACTAAATCATATTAAATCTATTATAAATATAAAAATTCACATATTTCTCTTCCTTCTAACAAAATTATAAATTTTTACTGTTCAAATGCATTATTTATACAATTTCGTCTTTGAATTGCGTGAAAGTACTACCCAATCATAAGAAAAAAGTGATACATAGCATAACATAACTAGGTTGGAAGGTAAACTGTTTTTTTGAAAGTTATTTTCTTTTGCTTAAATTCAACTGTTTTTAAATTAAAATTAAAATCTGCTTTCGTTGAAATATAAACTATTACATTTTTTATTGTTGTTTCATCGGTTTTCAGAAAACTTATCTTTTTGGTTAATAATTCATCTTTTTGGTTACAACTTTAAGTGCTTGTTTTGAAGGTTAACAACTTCGATAACATAGAATTGAACTATTTCATTTTTGGTTCCAAATTTACCTTTTTCAGTTTGAAAGTCAACTAATGGTTTTAACTTTATGTATTTTTTTTATAGTTGTTCTTTTTTAGTAATAAATTTGGTTACTATCTTAAAAATTTAATTATTCTGTTGAAAATTAAACAATTTTGATACGAAGCGATCCTTTTTGGTTGAAAATTCTAAAGTTTTATAGAATATTCATCTTTTTAGAGTTAAAATATAAATTTTTCTGGAGATAATTCAAATACTTGGTTGCAAATGATCCTTTTGTAGAAAATTAATATTTTGCGGTTGCAAATTAAACATTTCGATAGAAAATTGGTTTTTTTGAGTCGTAAATTAAACCATTTGTTTGCAATTTGTTTTTTTTTCTTAATTGAAAAATTCTTTTCCGCAGAAAATTCAATTATTTAGCTGAAAATGTATGTATTTCTATATTACTTTTTCAAATAAAATTAACATTTTCTGTTGATATTCATTTTTTTATGTCAAAAATTTAACTGCTCAGTTCAAACTTGAAGTAGTTTATTTTCAATTAATTTTTTCCTTGCGAAATTCATTAATTTGTTTGAAAATTGATGCATTTTGTTGAGCCCGTTCACAAAATTACCAAGGCAGACTTGCGTCCAGTTAGGATATTTTCTAGACCATCCAACACAGACGTTTTTCCTTTGGGCGCTAATCGTCACCTACACAGTCTTTCAAATAATTTTTAACGTCAACTATCTAGAGTTGATTTTTACAAGACCGTCTGCATAGCGTTAGATTAGCTCGTTTAGACTAGCGCTTGACCATAGTTCCCCGATAATTTTCTACTCGAGAGAATTAGTCTTCTTTAGTAGAAAATTAATTTGCTTGGTTAGGAATTCACCTTTTTGTCTCAAAAATCAACCCTTCTAGTTCCTTCGAGAAAATATAACGGAAAGATAATTAGAGGAAGTGTGCAATTTTTTCTTTTAATTTTCTCCAAACAATTACATAAAATGCTAGGAGCCAAATGACATGCCTATCATTTTTCACCTGTCATTTTCTTTGTGGTCGCGAAAAATGAAAAGAAAAATCTAACAGGACAAAAATCATGGGCCTATGGGTTAGAGTAGGACTTAAATATTTTTTGTGTTGTGTCCTGCACTAACAAATGTGAACCAATGAGTGCAAGTGAATGGTCATGTAGCAGATGTGCGCAAATTCTCAAGAATAGAAAGAAATATGTCCATTGAACAAACCTTCCCATTCACATTTTTTTTTAATTTTTGCTTTACATCAATAACGAAAAGTTGAAGAAAAAGTATAAAATTTTTCACAGGTGAACCTTCCTCAAGCCATAAGAATTATTTTTGGCAAGTTTCAGACGCTTCTGCTGTGTGATCTAGGAGAACATTTATTACAAAGAATTTTTACATGAACCGTATAAATTACGGTTTTAGCCCATTGGCGTGGGGCACCGGAAGCTTAAAAATCGAATAATTAAATTACGCTTTTACTATCTTCCATATATATTCTTAACATTTAAATTCATAAATGTTTTCCTGCACTTTACAGAAATATTATCAGCCATGCCGCCCAAAACAAAGGACTCTCTGGACAATGTTTGGAAGATTAGTGAAAATGCGATTCGGCAAGGTAACCGTTCTTCCTATAAAATTGATGAGAGAAGTGTTAGTTAATGAACAGCTCAAAATGCTCTTTTACTAAACTTTTCAACATCAAGGTTGATGCTTAAGTATAACACACATCAAAAAAGATGTTCGCCTTTTTCATTTGGCGGCAATTCATTACCGCAAATCACTCATAGACTACAACCATCATATACGTAACGAAATGGACTAATCCAATTACGCTTTCACTATTTCTGATACAATTTTTCAAAATAACAAGCTCATTAGCCTTTTTTTCTCTTTTCACAAAAATATCATCAGGATTGCCGCCCAAAAAAAGGATATATCTGGAAAATGTTGAGACAAGCAGTGGACATGCAAATCATCAAGGTAACTATCAATAAAAATTGATGATAGAAGTCTTAAATAAGAAACAGTTTGAAACTATTTATAATCCCTTGAAATAGAAAATATTCTACACGGATGAAACCTTGTTTCTAATCGTTCAGTGATATCTTTACTGGTTTTTGAAAGATGTAGGATTTAATTGAACCAACTATCAACATTGATTAGAAGAATTTTTGTATTGTTACGAAGGTTACTTATATTTATATATATATAGTTGCATTGTCGTTTTGTGAGAAGTCCGGAACGCTTTCGACGAACTGCTGCTTTCAGCTGGCGTGCAACACGACAATATCAGTCAGCATACATTGTTCGTCCTTTCTCTAGGTAGTTACTAAGCAAAGGTCCCTTCGAATCCCAGAAATTGGTCGCCATTACCCAAGATTTGTTGACTGATTTTGAATAGGACATTTTGAATCACCCAACGTACTTGCCAGACTTAGCTTCTAGTGATTTGCACCATTTTCCAATACTTAAAGTTTATTTGGCGGACGGTTGGGGGGGGGGGGCAATCACTTTAGAAATGAGGATAAGATGAAGACAGTGGTCAACGCTTGGATAAAGGAGAAGGAACCAAAAAGTTGAGCCAATGGTTGGAAAAATTTGTCCCCACGGTACCAAAAATTTTGGTATCAGGCTGGTGATTATGTTGAAAAATGATTATAACCGCAATATTTGTGAATAATTTTTTAATTTCTCATGCATTTTCATTTTCTTAGAACACCTTTAAACTTATGGCTGGACTGATACTCATACTAACCTTAGTTGCTCGGTCCAATCCACAGATTCTTAGGCTCGCGACAAAAAAAGAAACTGTTCTCTTTCTCCGCGATGTGCCATGCCACTTTCCGCTTGCTGCTGATCTCATTATTTTAAAGTATAAAATTCACAAAAATATGCTAAGGGTTGAGAAATTCGAGAGGGTGGGTTTGACCTATGCAGAAGACACGATTCATATAATTGAAACTGGACTTCACTTATAGGTAAATTCGTTTGATTTTTCAATTATACTACGTCGTCTCGTCCTCTACGTCAAATAATGTAGTTGCTTAGAGAATATTCTCTGTTGCGACTTAAGTATTTTTATGCGGAAGTAACGCATTATTGTTGTTTCCTAATAGGCGAAGTTAGCATGTTTCATTCTACCGACAGCATTATCTGCGAGGTGAATTTTGACCTACAGCGAAAATCTCTAGCTAAAAATATTCTCTGTTATAGGGTTGATTTCTCTTGAAAATTTCTCAATGTACCAACTAAGATCTCAGATGATAATTTTAGACAAATTCATGGTTTTGTCAGAAATTGCTACTTGCGGTTTCAAGTGCCTGATTCTTTTCTCGCTCTAATATTTCAGTTCATAAGGGATAATAGTTCATTGCCTGGCAAGCCACCTCTGGTATACCTAAAAACCGTGCTAACTCTCTAATTTTACCATTTTTCTTATTCCTAAAGGTTTAGCCTGAATTAATAATGCTCTCTGTTTTCCTAATAGGTCATTCAAGTTGAAAATCTTCCGAATTCAGAATGAGACCTAAGAACATGCACATAACGAATGCAGCGCTATTGTCTCTTGGTTGTTGATAAGCCCCGGAAGTTGAAGCTTTGCTTTTATTGACTTCACTACTGTGACCAGGAACTTTACTTGATCCAAGAAGTTTGAACTGAAGAGATACGAATGTGTTTTATTTTCAGCGGCAATACTTTTTAGCAGAAAAAGTTTAATCAGGGTTGATAAAACATCTTCTTGATACTGATACAATAATGATGTAAATCTGTCATAATCCTGCCTGAATATCCAAATTCAGAAGTAACTTCTGACTATTAAGTCTATTTTTACCTTTATCAAGATTCTATGTTTCTAAACTGTGCGGCAAAGCCATTTCTGAAATATCCATTCCTAGCTGCTTCTAGGTGAGCTTCTAGTACTCATCCTTCTTCATAGACGTGGCACTCATACCAAGCTTTACTCACAGGTTCAATTTTCGAGCTTGAAGCAATGGACAGTTCCCGTTGGGAGGATACCTAGCTCCTTTTTCACATCTTTGGGCAAATATTATTATTTTTTTCAATTGGAGTCCACCCTAAGCAGAAACTTCACGAATGAAGGGGCCAAAGCACTTGTCATGCAAGGAATCTTTGCCAAGATTAAGGAAACATTTTTCGGCCATATGGAATCTGTTTTTTATGAATAATAACATTCTCATTGTGATCTTGCAGCTGACTCGTTGTCCAAATTCGATTTACTTCTGCGCTTCCCAGAGTCCTCTGTAAAGCTTTGCTTAGCACTAGAGTTTGACACTTGGTAAGAAAAGGACAAATTTCTATCTAGACGCATTCGATTCACTCTGGACAAATATTTTTGATTCGAATTATATGACTCTCTCTACCAAATGGTTTTAGTAAGCATAGCACGACCCTCTATGTAGATGCCCGATATTTTCTCTGCTAAAACGTTTATGGTTAGTGTAGGACAACTGTTTATCAAGACAAATGCTACTCTCTCTACCAAACCTTTTTATTTATAATAGAACGACTCTCCATCGAGAGGCACTCTATTCTCTCTACTAGAGACTTTTGGTTAGGACATGAGAAGTCTCTATCAAGACACACTCTACTCTCTCTACCACAGCGTTTTTGCCTTTATCGAAATGCACTTTTTTTATTCTCCCTTCCCAAGCGTTTTTGGAGCTTTTTCTCTCTAGAATTTTCTGGAGATCTACAGATACTCCGACTACGATGTGCTAAGCTTCTATGTATTCACACAACTTCTTCTCTATTGGAGATATACTTTTTATATTTTTCTTCTTCTTAACGTGTTTCATCGTCGCTTTCTCGATACGCTGTTTATGAATATCAAAGCGACGAATGAGGCTTTTTCCTTTTTTCTTCAGGGTCTATTCCAGGCCACAATTTAGGTTTTCGTTTCAACACTACGAGTTCTTCTCCTACTAGGTCTATCTGATTTTTCGAAAGTGAAAGTATGTCTCGGACCGGACAGAAAAATGTAATGAGATCAGCAACAAGTTGTAGGTATTGACTACATATAGTTGATAGGGTAGATTTCTATGTCTGTACATCATAGCTATCGATTGTTGGAACTCCTAATGACATTTTGTTGATGAGTAGGTAACACCCATCAAGTTTACTCCAAAAGTTGGTGAGATAGCTGTTCTGGCTATCGGCAATTAGGTGAATCAAATCGAAACTCAACGTTCCCTTTACAATCAGCCATACAATACAAATCAACAATTTCTTTTTGAATATCACCCCGATAAGTCTGTTTTATAGGGTACTCAAGAACTCTATGGAAGAAAAATTAGGTTTTGCGTGTTTTTAGCGCCAGATATAATTCTAATCTTCTCTCAGAACAGAGTTAGAGAGTCGCGGTTTATTCCGAATTTTTCAACTTGCTCTCATTCTCTCAATTAGAGCGAAGCTATAGTCAATTCAATTTAACAGAAATATTTGCTTGGACCATTTATTGTTATTTATGACAATAATATTTTTGAAGAATGCTAGAAAGTTAGACTTTTTCTAAAACTTTTCCACTTTTTTGCCATTTTTCAATTAGGGATATGCATAACAATTCAAGAAAAGAAATTTTCAGTGCATTTTTGGATCACCCTTGACCATCACTCATCGTTGTGGCTTGCGACAAGTAAATCCTGCTACGAAATTCTTGGGTAAATATTCGATTACCCATCCAAAGTTGTAACCACAATGCTTGGTGCTTAATTTCTGCGATGAGTTTCCAAACAGGTCCGTGATTTTGATTCTGCAAGAACTTTACTGTGGAGGAAACTGAGGAAAATAGGGAAAAAAGTGGGTGAAAGAGTGAGATAATTTATAGACTAAATAATAATATAGTGTATAAACATTTGAGTTGCTTTTAAAATATTAGGTCAGAAAATTGGAAATTTTGCTTAAAAAAATAAGTTAATTGTCCTATGCACACGTTTACGTTTTAGACCACACGCTTTTGAATCTAGACTAGAGGAAGTGTGTCAGAAGAAGCAAAATTTTGCCCCCTGCACACATGGTTCCTGATATACGAACACGCGATTGTCAACTTTGACAACAATTTAAATTCGAGTATTGCCTTCACGTAAAATATGACGGATTTGAATTTTCTCTTCCGGCATATTTTATCGTTAACATAATATCTTTGTCGGAGGAATTCTAAAGAATTCAAAAGAATTCATAGAGAATTTGAAAGAATTCTAGGTTATGCCGGAAGAGAATACACATACAAAATTAAATCCTCTATTTTTTTTGCAGAGCTGAGTTCAGAGTTTGAGTGTTCACCTAACGCCGATCCTATTCGTGGTGTTCCTGCTTCTAAGAGTTTTTCTTCTCCTGCCAAACCTCATCCTCCGGGTTCTCTAGTCAGGTCTTCTACTCCTACCAAGCCTTCTCCTCGTGCCAGGTCCAGGTCTCCGCCTGCCATTCCTTCCATCTTACGAGAATTTGGGCTTGAGTATGAAAATCTTAGATCTTTCCGGCTCATCCCCCATACGAATCCAAATCAGCGATTTAAAATACGAAGATATAATTTCCCACCCGATACACCACTTAAATTGACAGGAGGAAGAAAAAGCACTATGCCTATGCCAATCGAAGAACAAACTGTATTATCAACGAACAATGGTGACGTATCTGCAATATTCGAGAGAAATTTTACAGTTCTTCGTGGAGTATATATAATAAGAGATGGCTATAAAAAACGGGCAAAAATAAACATGAACAGCGGCGCGATTGAAGAACTCACCCGACAAGAAATCGCGGAAGTTCCCTTAGGCAAGGATCACCCAATTTCAATGAATTTTAGCACAACACTAGTAGATGACTTTCGTCCAAAACAATAATTTAATTTCAAAAATGTAAAATATAATATAATGTTTTTTGTGATCAGGTTTGAGATCAAAATGTTAAAAGTGACTAGTGATTGAGGGGCCGCATTCTGTAACCGCCTGCAAACTTTTCTCGCTTAATGGCTCCTGCTGGAAGTTTTTTATTTCTCAAAATTTGCTCGACTCCCTATGAGCTGGGAGATTTGAATGCATGTTTTATGCAATGTTTCAGTTGAAAATGTATAACCTGCAAAAAAATGAAAAGGGTGATTTGGTATTTAATATACTACTCCTAGGAAAGCTTAAAGAAGTTTTCTGTAAATTTTAAGGTCAAAAGAGGTTTTTTTCCTAAAAATGTTTTTTTTTTTTGAGTTCACTTCGAAATGAAAGAAGCAAAAACTTTTTTGTACAACGAAAAAATATGCGCAATTAAGTTAGCTGTGAGGATATATTCTTTTTAAACTAAAACTCGGGCCCCTCAGTTACGTTAAATCGTAAATGTGTTATGATACGCAAGGCATCAATATTTTGCAGAATAGATCGGGAAACCCGAAATCTTGGCCAAAAACCAGGTATGGAATTTAAATAAATTAAACTATGTAGGTTCAATATTCCTGGTACCATTTATTCACCAATAAAGTGAAATTTTCAATAGTATATAATTTTGTTTATCCTGACGCCTTTACTTCACATCCAAATGAGAAAAGTGATTAACTATTTTGCTCAGTAGAATACAGTAAATCCTGCGATATTAATGAATTGCGCATATCATTCCGGTTATCGTCTGAGAAAGAAAAACTTTTAATCGAATTCGATCAGTTCATAAATTTAATTTTTGTCATTTCAATCGTCATTGCCATCCGTCTCTTTTTCTAGTAAAATATCGTACTTAAACATGAGTGGTTAAGACAGAAATATAAAGTGTGTCGTTTTAGACAATATTCTATAAAATTAATCTTAAAATATTTACAAAGATTAAATAAAATTGTACAAATATTTACTTTTTAAAAATAAATATTAAAAGCAAATAAAATTAATCACTTTTCTGACTGCGATCGAGACTGGGTTGAATCGGAACGGAATCAAAACTCGACATGAACTTTCATCATGAGAGGATCAGATCGGAACTGAGCTGAAATTGTTGTCTGTGGCTTTTTATATCCTCCAAATTTATGCTACTCTTCATCATCGTAGAATTTACAAATTGGTTTGATCGTAGTTGATGTGCTACTTTGGAAGATGCAGTCCTGAATTTTGAAGTAGGCTCAGACTTTCTCATTGTCCTGCTTGGGTAATGAGTTCTCGTCGTCTGAAATTTCTTTTAGATTCAGACGTTGAGGTTGCCAGGAGTTCCGAGATTTCCGACGCTCCTCACGATCAGAACATACGTGCGATTCAATGCCTTAGCTAAACTCGCAGCTTTCGGATTCAGTCAGGCTGTTTGTTCACTCATATAAGCTTATGCCGGAATGTTCCACATGAAAACACGAGAAAAAGGAAAATAGGGGAAGACTGTGAAGTATGCGATAAATAGATAGGAAGTTGGAAAATGTAGAGACTAAAGAATAGTCGTTTAAGTTAGGAGTAAGCGAACAAAGCGTGACAAATGTATTAGAGTCAATTGCTCAAATAATAGACAAATGTCTTATCTCAAATATGAATATCACTATCCTCGCTAACTTCTGCATAAATCTTATGTTACCACTGTACGTCGGGTGATTGTTTCCAATTTTCTCAAAATTGTGTTTCAAGGAAATTGGTAACGTCTTTTAGTTTGTCAGAGGAAATCTCATGACAGAAAGACAATTCGCGTAGCTCGAAATCAGATTCCGTTTCCAGTGATTATTACAATTATTACAATAACATTTTTCGTACTCGCTTGCAAAGTTTATCGTAGGGTGCTTACATAAATCTTTTTTGACTCTGCCGAACACCCTATCCGGAGGTAGAAAGCTATGTTCTCTAACAGGAAATATAATCTAAATATTAAATACATGAGTTTAAACGTATGCCTGTTTTACTTTCGTTTCAAGTGTAAAATGTCGGAATTTTGGGATTCATGGATGTGCAACAGAAAAAGAAGTGACTAATTTGGCGAGCGTAAAATGCTTCTTGAATAGGGGTTTTCAGTAATGGTTGCACTTGCTGCTGATCGAAGCAAAAATAAACAATACTTTTCGATTCCTGTTTCGCTAATTAGTAAAAAGCTTTTTCCCGTATTTTCAGAATCCTTTAATTCAACATTGAATCGTGTCTCTTCGCTTGATTTTTTGACATTTAACGATTTTGTAATTTAATGCAAGTAGTACGGAAATCAGTTCCGGATAAAGAAAATCTGATGTTCAATTCGGTGACAAATATTCTTCGAAACCTTCCGTATTTTACGCGCTAATTTGCATTACTTCGAGTATACTCGAAAATCAGCTTCGCAACGAAAATGTTTGCTGGCAAATAAATTCGCTTGGATTCAAGTCGACAATAATGACTTTCAGTAGCACGCAAGTTACCAATAAATTTCTTTACTGCTGCTAATGTACTCGTAAATTTGTGCATATGAGGTCACCCGCTTCCTTTATCTCCTTCGGAATACCTCCTTTGTGTAGAGTACACACTTATTTTTGCAATCCCTTTTTGATTTTTGAAAATAAACTTATGGAGATTGCTCTTTTTTGGCGCCGAACTTTCTTGATCTTTTCTTCTCCTCAATGGTTCATTCACTCCTATCATGTGACATAGTTTCTGACCTTGGATAATTTTTCTCAAATATTGCAAAGACTTCACCATTGGGCGCTGATAGTACAGTGTGTTCTTCGGTTCCGATTCTTCAGAGGAATAAGCCGAACAGACATACTTATACCATTAGGCCACTTCTATTGCGGGGTAGGCGTGACTCACTCGGTTGGAAAATAATAATGTGGGGAAGGAGGTATAGATTTTTTAGATTAATCTAGAATTTTCGTGCTATTTATTTAAATAACACGTTCGTCCCGCAACACTGCTTCGACCCAGGTTTCTGATCAATCTCTCCAGCGATCACCACAAGTGCAGAGCCTCACAAGGTTGTTATGTGAGGTTTCCCACTCCGTCCCATTAGTATCCAAGGTTTTTTGTTTCAGGCGTCATTCAATCTACTCACATTCTTCTTATAAACTATTTGTCGCCACACTTTTCTGTCCTGGCATACATCTCTAGCTTCCTTCACGTCCATGCATTTTTTCATTCAAGGTCTCCTGTTTCTATGGCTTTTTATGTCTTTTCGGATTAAGGTCTCATTCACACATTCTAAACATTCTTTCCGCCGTCTGCCTCTGGGCATGTTGCCATTTACTTTAACTTTATACACTTGTTTCGTCAGTCGTTCATCTTTCATTCTTTCAACATGTCCGAACCATCTCAACTGATTTCTTTCCCATGTGTCAACTATTGTCTCTTTTGCACCACCTTCTTGGAGGATTATTTCGTTTGTCACTTTGACCACCAGTGTTTTCCCGCAAATTGTGCGCAGAAGTTTCATGCCAATCGCGTTAATTTTACTCTTATCCTTTTCTTGACAGTTCCATGTCTCACTACCGTATAATACAGTCGGAACAAATATAGAATTATATATTGCTTTTTTTGATATATTTTTACTTCTGAGAATGGAGCCTGCTCTACCGCTAACTTTCTGAGCCTCGTTTATGTGCCTATCTAACTCCGCATGTATCTTCCCGTCACTAGTGAATAGGCTACCTGGATATATGTTCTTATCAACTTGTTCTAATCTCTCATCATTTAGGAGAATGTTGCACATTGTTTTCTCACCTTTTCCTTCTTCAAACACTATGATTTTTGTTTTTTTTTGCGTTAATTTTGAGGCCCATGCTCTTCATGCTTGTATTTAGTTTGTTCAACATTCTTTGCAAGTCTTCGATTGATTCTGCTATAACAACCTTGTCATCTGCGAAAGCTAACCCACGTACCCTCACTATCTCGATATCTACACCTTCTTCGTCTAAGAGGGCCATTCTTAGACACTTGTCCATAAATATGATAAATAGCCATGAGAACATAACGCGTCATTGTTTAAGGCCTTGCGTAATATCAAACCAATCACTCAGTTTCCCATTAACCTTTACACTCGCTTTAGTTACCTGCATATATTGTTTTTATTGCTTGTAGGAGCCATCCATTGACAGCGTACTGTTTGAGGACTTCCCAAAGTTTACTTCTATCCACCATGTCAAATGCTCTTTCTAGGTCACAAAATGCACAAAAAACTTTCTTTCCTACTTTCAGACTTTTTTCTGTGATCTGTCTTAAGCTGAATATTTGATTCGTACATAATCTTCCTGGCATAAATCCACTTTGGACTTCCCATATCTTTTATTCCGTTATTTTTATTACCCTGCGGATAAGTATTTTTGAGTATATTTTACTTAAGGTACTTGATATGATGATACCTCTGTGATTTTTGCAGTTGTTTTTGTCTCCCTTCCTTTTGTATATTGGTACGATAATCGCTTTTCTGCACTCGTCTAGGACCTCCCCCATCTCGATACATACATTTATTAATTCGCACAGCCTGTGAGGTATGTACTCGCCACCGTATTTAAGCATTTCAGCGCTAATACTGTCTACACCAGCAGCCCTACCGTTTTTTAAGTTCTTAATTATATCTATAACTTCAGTGACACAGATTTTCTCAATTAGGTTTCCTGATGTATTATGTTCTATGTCGCACTTCTATTTTTCTGTAGCTTCACTTCCTAATCATTATTTAAAAGAGTCTTTCAGAGCGTCTCCTATCCTGTGTAACGCTACTTTTTTCCAAATCAAATATTTAATTAGGAGGTCTCTATAAAGAGCGCACATAGACCCCAATCGTAATGAACGACTTTTTAAATAAACAATTAGAAAGATACACAGAACATAAATTTTTGGGCGCCGGTCCTTGCTTGGGACAAAGGCGGACCAATTCAACCAAGTTGAGTGAGAAACGATAAAGATATGCGGAATCTGTATTCCAAACGGTACAAGGGAAACTCACAGAACGCTAAACGTTTCAGGCTAAACGATAGAAGTTATCCAAGGATGAGATAATCAAAATTACAGAAAGCCTCGAAAGTTGCAGCAACAATACAAATATAACAAAAGGTAACAAAAGATGAAAAGTATCAAAATAGATAACAAAGAAAGTAAAACCAAAATTAAGAGAGAAAGATTAGGGTCGGCAAAATTGCTAGCTCAGTCTAAACTTAACTTGGTAGAGGGGGGGGGGGTTACGTAATTACAAAAGCTCACGTTCAGATCACAATAGTTAACAATAATTTATTTAACAACTAAGAGAAGTTTAACAAATGGGGATATCCCTAAGGTCGAGAGAAAACAATAAAACCATATAAAATACATTTAGAATTCAAACATAGATACCTACAAACAAACAACAACAAAAAGGAGGGGGTGAGCCCGACAAAATCAAATCGCAATTGTAGGGTCTACTTCAGAACTTAATTAGAAAAATGGGGGGGGGGGGATCGCCATTAAACAATTTTCGGCTATCAAACTTAAAGAACATACGGTGACCAGATACGATAAAATTATATTTTAACCTAGTCCACAAAAAGAAAACTACAAACGGGAAGCACAAGTGGTTTGCAATAGGGCATTACCGGATACACATAATAAACTAAAACATGATAAATCGATACATAATAACGCAACGAATTAAAGGCTTCTCATTTCAAAAAAAAATTAAAGAATAGGGGTTTTTCTTCCGGCAGATAAGCAAAGGGGGTTCGCAAAAGTACATATTAAAAGTTTCTCGAAAATATAAAGTGTCATCACAAAAAAAAAGTAAAATACAATATATGAAAGAAATATCAGCGCAAATTTCTAACAAGGGTATCACAAATTCTCAATTAAAAAAGTAGGGTTAACTCATGGAACTGGACTCGTGGTCAAAAGAGGTAACCCTAAAAGAATCGCAAAAGCTATAGGGGGGATATCGCAATAAAAGGTTGTAGATGGGTTTTACGAATTGGGGTTAGCTTGACAGGTTGCAGAAGGGGCTAAAAGAAGGTAATTCCAAAAGAATCGCAACAGCTATAGTGGGGACATCACAAGAAAGATTGTAAAATGGATTTCACGAATTAGAGTTGGCTTGAGAAGTTGCAGAAGTGGCCAATAAGGGTAATTACAAAATAATCGCAAAAGCTATATTGGGAATATTACCGTAAAACGCTGTAAAAGGGGTTTCACAAATTGGGATTGCCTTGAGAAGTTGCAGAAGTGGCCCAAAAGGGTAATTCCAAAATAATCGCAAAAGTTATATTGGGGATATTACCGTAAAAGGCTGTAAAAGGGGTTTTAGAAATTGGGATTGCCTTGAGAAGTTGCAGAAGTGGCCAAAAAGGGTAATTCCAAAATAATCGCAAAAGCTATATTGGGGATATTACCGTAAAAGGCTGTATAAGGGGTTTCACAAATTGGGATTGCCTTGAGAAGTTGCAGAAGTGGCCAAAAATGGTAATTCCAAAATAATCGCAAAAGCTATATTGGGGATATTACCGTAAAAGGCTGTAAAAGTGGAGGACATCATATGGTATCACAAAAACTGCAAAATCATAAGGGAGGGTAAAATATCAGGGTGCTTAAATAATTTTTGGGCAATTCGGCACTGAAAATGGGGCGAAATTGATCGCAAATAAAGATAAAACCGACACAATGAAATATCACGTCCGATATTGATTCGGCAATTTGGTACTAACAATGGGGTAAAGAGGAATCGCAAACAAAGATAAAATTAAGACAGTAAAATATCGCGGCACATTTTAACTCGGCAATTCAGCACTAAAACAAAGGTAGGGGCGAGGATCGCGAACAAAGGTAAAATCAAATAGCAAGATATCACGGCATTAAAAATGGGGGCACGGATCGCAAAGAAAGGGGGAATTAAAGCCATCAAATATCACAGTACATATCAATTAATTCAGCAATTCGGCACTAAAAGAGGGGCAAGGATCGCAAACAAAGGAAAAATTATATATCACTGAACATTTTATATTTTG
This sequence comes from Andricus curvator, assembly GCA_932195095.1. Lineage (NCBI taxonomy): Eukaryota > Metazoa > Arthropoda > Insecta > Hymenoptera > Cynipidae > Andricus > Andricus curvator. The sequence goes on from CAKNYM010046331.1 coordinate 20,089, forward strand.
GCAATTCGGCACTAAAAGGGGGCCAAGGATCGCAAACAAAGGAAAAATTATATATCACGGAACATTTTATATTTTAGCAATTCGGCACTAAAAGGGGGCCAAGGATCGCAAACAAAGGAAAAATTATATATCACTGAACATTTTATATTTTGGCGATTCGGCACTAAAAGGGGGCCAAGGATCCCAAACAAAGGACAAATTATATATCACTGAACATTTTATATTTTGGCAATTCGGCACTCCGGAATATTAACGGAACTACGGAATCATGTTCACTAACTAGTAACTAATGAATTAATTTAAGATGATTTAGCCAAGGAGTCAGAGAAACAAACCAAAAAAAAAACTCTGGATGTCAGAAGGATCAGCGATACTAAATCCAGGAATTATGAGGGGAACGTGGATGCGAAGATCTGACGAAGATGAGGTGGCAGCGACCTTCATGACTTCCGCTCGAGACCGCGGAATTAAGAATTTACACAACAAAATTAAAACAGCCCTATGCCCTTAAAATTAGCATTATTATCGGAACGATAAAACAAAATAATAGAACCGAATAATAAAATAAGACATAAAATAAAACATAATAAATAAAGAAAAATATAGAAAATAGAGGAGTGCCGAATTTTCTTACTTTCCATGTGAACACAAGAAATTTTTTACTAGTGATAGTTTATTTCAAACAGAATTTGTGAGTTGCAGAAAAACTGCAACGTCACAACTCCCCTTCCCTTGGGGAGGACCGAACAGGTCTCAAACCGTTAGGGAGACTTGACAAAGAATAAAAAGACACAAACAAAACAAAAATCAAGTCATAAACTAAAAAAAATTGATTAACAAGTAACAGAATTAGAAATCATAAAATCAAAAGAAGAAAAACGTAAAAATATAACCAAGTAAAAATAAGAATAAAAATGAGAGAATAACGAAAGAGAAAATAAAGCGAAAAGCAAATGAAAAAAAAGGAAAGATCGAATGAAAGGAAGAGGGGCAAAGCGCAAGTCAAGCAGAGAGATGGCTAGAAAAAATAATCTACATAAAAAACAGGGGGGGGGGGAGAGAAGAAAGAAAAGCGAAAATGCGAAAAAAACATTTAATTGAGTGTTCTAGGTAAACGTTGCTGGCACAAAAACGTTCCATCTCGGAGAGTGCTAGGGTGTATGAGGCAACCAGCCAACAAAGGAAATTATTTTCTTATAGATCCAATAAAAAAAAACTAAATACTTGTCACGTTGTTACAAAAAGAAAGGGCAAGCTCGTTTTAGCGAACAGAAAAGGTAAGCTTGTTTTAGCGGAAAGTAAATAGCAGCTCGTTTTTGCGGAAAGTAAATAGAAGCTCGTTTTTGCAAAAAAAAAAAAAATAGCTTGAGGAGTGTACCCGGAAAGAGGAGGGTAAAAACAAGTACGGCCCGGGGGTGACTATAGAGGGCGTCGCGAAGGGGGAGTGGGTGGGGAGCGGGTACAATATGGGCAATTTAGAGTGGAGAACCCTGGTTCCCCACACTTATAACAAAAAGCGGATATTGGATGACGACACTGCGGGTACCGGTGGCCGGCTTCCCCGCAGTTCCAACACCCAAACCGAGCGGTGGTGTGGAGGAACCGGAGAGTGTGAGGGTTGGTGTCCGCGGGGGTGGGGATTTTCAGGAAGAGCAGGTAACGGAGTTGGGGTTTTGGGGTGGTGAGTTCAAGGGGGGAAGCGGGGGGTGTAAGGGAAGGTCCGGGGTTGGAGGAAGGTGTAGTGGGCTGGGGATTTGTATGAGGAGGAAGGGTTTGGGTCGGCATGGTGTAGGATGTGGGGAGGGGAAGGGTTTGGGTCGCGACGGTCTTAAACTTTTTGGCGGGGGTTTGGGTTCCCGTTTCGGTGGTTCTCAACTTCCGCTCTTTGAAGTAGGTTTGCGTCTGCTTGGTCTGGGTGCTCCGAGGGCTCCTGGGAACGAGGTCAAACTTTTCTATCGTTTTCTGTAGGAGTTCCTCCTCTGTTATTACGGTGACCGTCGTGGAGACCTGGATGGCCTCTTGTATCTCCCGGTGCGATTCGAGCAGGGCCGGGAAGAAGCCGGGCCACTTATCTTGGAGCGACGCGATGAGACCCGCATATTGATGGATGTGACGCAGGGGATCCTCGGGGTTCTGCATTGGGTCGCGATCTAGGGACAGGGTTCCGAATTAGTGGGGGAAACGAAAGGTTTCAGATCCTCTACGTGTGAATTGCCTATGAAGATATCGGTGAGGTCTGAAAGCTCGTAGACGGTGGGCGATAACACTTTCGAGACTCGATAGGGACCAATGTATCTAGGGCATAATTTCGCGAAAATGTTCTTGATTCTGGACGAAAGAATTCGACATCGGGATAGAACCAAATCTCCTTTATAGAACCTTATTTGCCTGCGCCTGAGATTATAATATTTAGATTGTTTTTCGAATGCACGGTCTAAGTTGCTAACCACCCAATCGTGCATACATTGGATTTTCGTCATTCTGTTCGTCCAAGATGCAGGGTCTCGACTTTCTATTTCAGGTTCGCCAGCGGATCGGGATTTGTGAGAATTTATGGGTTGGGGGTGTCTAGCGAAGTTTAAGAAGGCAGGGGAGGACTTGAGCGAAGTATGGTGGGCCGTATTGTACGCGAATTGGAATTCGGAAAGGTGTTGGTCCCACGTACCGTGGTCCTTATCAATATATGAGACAATCATTGTTTTCAGGATTCTATTAACTCTTTCCACGGGGTTCGCTTGGGGGTGATAGGGGGGGGGGGTTGTGGTGTGGGTGATGTTAAATTCCTGAGCTAGGTGATAGACAATTTTATTCACGAATTCGGTCCCGTTATCGGTGAGAAGTACTTGGGGCGTTCCCCAGCGGTTAATGATCTTTTCACGAAAGGCAGCCTCTATTTTCTGACCCGTAGCCAAGCGTAGGGGTACGATTTCTACCCATTTCGTAAACAGATCTTGTATTACTAAGATGTAGTGAAATCCTAACTTACTTCTAGGGAGAGGGCCCATGACATCTGCGGCTACGACTATCCACGGTTCTTCCACGACGCGATGTCCCATCAAGCCTGCGGGTACTTGTTGTTCTACCTTGCACATCTGACAGATAGTACAAGCCTTTACATAGTTTTTTATGTCCCGGAAGTAACCAGGCCAGTAATATTTAGCGGAAACACGCATATAAGTTTTTTCGGTACCTAGGTGACCAGATTGCGGTAGGTCGTGAGCATCTGATATCACCGTTTTCTTTTCGCTGTCATTGGGTACTCGTTTCCATTCGTTCAGGTCTTCAACAAAGTCAGTTTTAAGGGGGTTGGGTCGGTAGGTATATAATTTCCGTTGGAAATTTTCCAACGGGGGAATCTTTCAGGAAAATCGGATACGGCAGCGAATCGTCGGGAATACCATGAGGGGCTAAGATCTCTCATTAATAATAGTATTTCTTTGGAAATTTGGGGCTCGTACATACGGGATAGGGCATCGGGAACTTGATGGGAAGAGCCTTTTCTGTGTATAATGTCAAAGTCGTATTCCAGGAGGGATAACGACCACCTTGCTAAGCGACCGGTAGGGTTTTTTAGATTCTGCAACCACCGAAGGCTACTGTGATCTGTGACCACGGTGAATTAATAACCCTCTAAATAAGGCCTGCATTTTTGGATAGACCAAACGATCGCGAGGCATTCTTTCTCTGTCGTTGTGTATTTTTCTTCCGCATCTGTTAAAGTGCGACTAGCATACGAGATCACACATTCTTGGCCATCAACGTTCTGCATAAGAACGGCTCCTAATCCGGTATTGCTAGTGTCCGTTTGCAATAAAAAAGGGAATGCAGATTGCTGATCTTCTCCCCAAATCCAACGCTGCTTTTTCTTAAGTAACATTGATAGAGGGCTTGCTATGGTCGCGTAATTCCTATTATTCGCTCTTATCCAGATTAATCTCTAAACCGGCATCTTTTATTATTGTCAGTACTTTAGCAAGCCATTGAAGGTGTTCTTTAAAGGTTTTTGTGACGATTATTACGTCATCTAAATAAACAAACTCGTGAGGTTCCATCTCCGGACCTATTAATTGATCTAGTAGGCGTTGGAAAGTCGCGGGAGCGTTTGTGAGACCAAAGGGCATCCTTTTAAATTGGAATAGGCCGCGTCCTGGTACAGTAAATGCCGTCTTATCACGACTATCTTTGTCTAGGGGAATTTGGTGGAATTCTTTACGTAAATCTATTTTCGAGACGTAAGTTGCACTTCGCAGTTTGTCTAAAATATCTTTCATTTGCGGCAAGGGATAGGCATCCTTCTTTGTGACTGCGTTGACTTTACGAAAGTCAAGGCAGAAACGATATCCGCCGTCCGGTTTTCTAGCCATTACTATTGGTGAAGACCAACCGCTATTGGAGGGTTCGATAATGTCGTTAGCTAACACATTATCGACCTCGGCAACTATAATTTCCATGATTTTAGGGGATGTTAAGTAGTGACGTTGTTTTATAGGTGGATGGTTCCCTACATCTATGATATGTTTAGTTAAATTTGTTAATCCGTATTTCCCAAGTTATTCAGTTAATTCTCGTTTTAGAAAGTCTTGAAGTTTAATATCTTCTTCTAAAGTTGGTTCTCTAAGACCACAGCAAGTTTCAAAAGATTCCGTTTGAGATTCGAAAGAGTAGATTTGATTCGGATTATTTTTGAAATTCCATTTTCTGTCCTCGAAATCTACATTCCTTTTAAATATTTTCAAAAAGTCTAGGCCAATTGCAAAAGCGACAGGTAATGATTTAAGTACTCTAATACCAATAGGTTCTTCTTGATTTTTAAGTTTGATTGGAGCTATTATTTCTTGGGAAACTAATTCTATTTGACTGTTAGCCACTTGGACTCGGCCGCTCCTATAGACAGTTTTTAAATTTAATTATTCTATTATTTTTAGGGCATCCACACCTATAAAAGAACGGGAAGCGCCACTATCTACGAAGGCTTTGATTCGTTTTCCTAGGATTTCTACTGTCAAGTACATCAAGGGTTGTGGCCCGTATAAGGGTAAAGGTTGATAAGGGAGCTCAGAAAGGTTGTAAACCGGGATAGGGGTTGAAGAGCACAATTCATAACCAGTGATCCCTTTGGGGTCCTCTGTGAGGTACAAATTAGGGTTAATTTCATGGAGGTTGGAGTAATAGGTTTCGCAAAGGGGCGGGGGTGTGAAGGGACCAAAAGGGGTGACATTTGGGGTGGATACGATAGGCTCGGGGTTTGAAGGAGTCGTAATCTCCACAGGGATCGGTAACTCGGAATTATCGTGAGGTATTAATTCTCTAGTTCTTAAATTCATAGTTACAGAAATTAATTGATTCTGTGCTTTCAGATCTTTCAAGAAAGAGTTATTTGGGAGGATAGAAGACAGTTGATTATTTATCAATTTAATTCTAATATCTGGGACTTTAGAGGCTATTTCAATTTCTTTCTCTTTGATAAAAATTCTATTTTCATAAATAACAAGATTTAGGTCATAATCTTTAAGGGTATAATCTCCCATAAAATCTGAGAAGTCAGTTTCCGGATCCAAATAGTCCATTTCAATTAATTTCACAGTTTGTGGGTATTTATCTCTTTTAATTTCTCGGGTTTCCATTTTCGAAAGGGGCTTATTTGGCTTTGCAGGAGTGCATTCTGATTTAAAGGTGTCCTTTCTACCGCAACCAAAACAAAATATGTTTCTAGGTTGTTTGCACTCTGTAAACCTATGGCCTCTTTTACTACAATTCCAACATTTAGGGGGCATGTCATTTCTATGTCGCGGTTAAAAGGTGTCGGCGGGGTTGGGGGGTGATTCAGGTAAATCGGTTCTCGAAGGGATAGGTTTTGGATCGGAATAGGGTGGAGTAGAGTGATTTTGAGAGGGGTTGGGTTGATTTCTGTTCGGTGCTCTGTTATTACTTTTTTCTATTGTCAGATATGCGAGATCAACTGGTTCCTCTAGTGGAAACGTATCGGTGGGTTCTTCTTCTAAGAACGCTATTCTTTCGTATCGCTTATCTACTCTATCTCTTTCAAATCGCTTATCGGGTTGCTTATCGGTTCGTCTATCTTTAGGGTCTCTATAAGCCAACTCAGGCAGTAGGGATCGCTCCGGGGGAGGGGGTGGTTTATAGTTTTTGGCTACACGGTAACTCTTCTCTGCAACATTTGCGAGATCTTCCAAATGTGCAAAGTCCCTTACTTGGTTCCTTTGTATAGGCAAATGCAATCTGGGGAGGAGGTTTCTATGCGCATAACTAATTTCTTCCGATTCTGGCATTTCGGGGATCAATCTATCGAACATGGTCCGCATGCAGGTCAAGTAATCGGAGACAGACTATCTTTCGCCCTGTGTCCTTTGGTGAATTTCTTGTCTTAATTCAAACTGGAAGTCTGAGTCTCCGAACCTAATTCGGTAAGCCCTAGCGAACTCATTGAAAGTCCGCCATAGCCGTCGCGATCCTCAGGACCAGTTAAGAGCGATTCCCGATAAGAAAAAGCGAACCACCCTCATCAGGTCGGCATCGCAAATGGGCATCAGTCCTCGAACATCCTGGATTCGCATTAGAAATACGTCTGGGGGATGATCGTCATGATTTCGGTAAGAACGGGAGCGAGAGGGAGAAAAATCTTCTTGAGGGTGTCGAAAATGGCGAGAGGGATAGTGGTCTTCATATGATGGATCCCAGTGGCGGGGGGGTTCGCCACGCGTCAAGGGGGAGTAGGGGTATGGATCTTCAAAAGTAACCTGCGAGCGGCCCGTGGGTTACGCGTCCTCCCAGGCTCGGTGTGCATTACGAGGGTAAGGATTCTCAGAGTCGGTGTACGAACGACGAGGGGGAGGAGATGTCCTAAGGGTGGCATCTGAGGGATGTAAGGGGTGTGTATCGCCACCAGCTGTGTCTGTACGTTGTGGGTACGGGTTCTCGAAGTCAGGATAGGAACGACGAGGGGGAAAAGATGTTCTAGGGGCGGTATTTGAGGGGTGCAAGGGATTCACCGTACTCGATCCTCGTACGTCCAAGGGGTTTTCGAAGGGGTTAAAGGTTGATTCTCTACAGGGATCGGAATCTCTATAAGGGCTGCGTCGAGGTTCAATATTCCTACTTTTCGGATTTCTACGAGGCGTTTGGGTTTCATAATGGGGGGTAGACAATCGCGTCTCGTCCTCCCGATTGTCGTAATTTTTATTTTCGATTCGATCACTATCTTTGTTAATCGTGTCAGTAGGATTACCAATTGCTTCAAAATATGGGAAAGGGAAGTCCGTCTGCGAAGCTGTACTAACCCTCTCCATGTGTTGTTGTGAGGGGGTGTGATGAGGGGCTTCGTCGCGAAGAGACTTGATAGAACCCAAATTATCAGAGGGGGTCCGTTCTACTTGACTTTCTTCTTCGCGAAAAAGGGCGTGGGATGGTTTGAAAGGATCGCTAATGACGCTATCAGCTTTTACGGCTTTTACTAGCCGCTGACGCAAGGTTGCAAAACTTCTTCTGCTGGAATGGTTTCTTTCTTCTAAGTGGCATTGAAGTTCTTCCTTATTGAGGTTGTATATCCAGGAAGTTAGTTTCTTATCCCCGTCCATGTTTGTACCGAGTCCCGAAAGGTTATCAGTTAATTGGTGGAATAAAAGGTTACTTAATAATGTTTAGTGAGAGAAAGAAAATTCAGAATGAGAAAGATAAGAAGCGGGAATACGCAAATATTATTATTCTCTATGAAGGCAAATTTAAATGTTAAAAACAGGTGTTCATTTGGAGAATTGAAGTAAGAGCGATAAGAAGAAAGAAAGCACAATAGGTGTTATTCTCTCCAGGCACCATCAATACAAAATATAAACACAGATGCCTATATACTTAATCGAAATAATAGAGATAAGGAACAAGAATACACTTTGGTATTTATTCTCTCAAAGAGAAATCGCTATCAAATATAAACACAGATATTCATATAGATAATCCGGAGTGCCTGCCATAAAATTAATCGACATGATACCTATTTATATTTTAAAATAGGGTAGATAAGATGGTTAATTGGGTACTCGGGACTTAATTCACAAATATTACGTTTGAACGGAACAAAATATTCTACAGGGATCGAAATTTAAAATTGAGGGATGAGCTTCGTAATAAATAAGAGACCGTTTTTAATTTTCGAGGCCCCACGTTGGGCGCCAATTGTAACGCTACTTTGTTTCCAACTCAAATATTTAATTAGGAGGTCTCTATAAAGAGCGCACATAGACCCCAATCGTAATGAACGACTTTTTAAACAAACAATTAGAAAGATACACAGAACATAAATTTTTGGGCGCCAGTCCTTGCTTGGGACAAAGGCGAACCAATTCAACCAAGTTGAGTGAGAAACGATAAAGATATGCGAAATCTGTATTCCAAACGGTACAAGGGAAACTCACAGAACGCTAAACGTTTCAGGCAGATAAAAAAAAAAGAATGAAAGACAAAAGATACTCAAATATTGCCTATTCTAACCTATCAAAAAAAAGGCAAAAGACGTTAAGTTATCCAAGGATGAGATAATCAAAATTACAGAAAGCCTCGAAAGTTGTAGCAACAATACAAATATAACAAAAGGTAACAAAAGATGAAAAGTATCAAAATAGATAACAAAGAAAGTAAAACCAAAATTAAGAGAGAAAGATTAGAGTCGGCAAAATTGCTAGCTCAGTCTAAACTTAACTTGGTAGAGGGGGGAGGGGAGGGTTACGTAATTACAAAAGCTCACGTTCAGATCACAATAGTTAACAATAATGTATTTAACGACTAAGAGAAGTTTAACAAATGGGGATATCCCTAAGGTCGAGAGAAAACAATAAAACCATATAAAATACATTTAGAATTCAAACATAGATACCTACAAACAAACAACAACAAAAAGGAGGGGGTGAGCATGACAATATCAAATCGCAATTGTAGGGTCTAATTCAGAACTTAATTAGAAAAATGTGGGGGGGGGGATCGCCATTAAACAATTTTCGGCTATCAAACTTAAAGAACATACGGTGACCAGATACGATAAAATTATATTTTAACCTAGTCCTAACGCAACGAATTAGAGGCTTCTCATTTCAAAAAAAAATTAAAGAATAGGGTTTTTTCTTCCGGCAGATAAGTAAAGGGGGTTCGCAAAAGTACATATTAAAAGTTTCTCGAAAATATAAAGTGTCATCACAAAAAAAAAGTAAAATACAATATATGAAAGAAATATCAGTGTCGAAATCCGTTAGTAATATAATTAGTCGATAAGGGGCCGGGTTGTTACATTAGTGAACACTTAACACAGGGGCATCCGTGTCAAAAATATCTTAAAATGAGAGGAGGCATTACACAGTCTCGACATTAAGAGGGCAAAACAAAAGAGTCGCAAATTTCTAACAAGGGTATCACAAATGCTCAATTAAAAAAGTAGGGTTAACTCATGGAACCGCACTCGTGGTCAAAAGAGGTAACCCTAAAAGAATCGCAAAACCTATAAGGGGGATATCGCAATAAAAGGTTGTAGATGGGTTTTACGAATTGGGGTTAGCTTGACAGGTTGCAGAAGGGACTGAAAGAAGGTAATTTCAAAAGAATCGCAACAGCTATAGTGGGGACATCACAAAAAAGGTTGTAAAATGGATTTCACAAATTAGAGATGGCTTGAAAAGTTGCAGAAGTGTGTCTTGCTTTCAGGGCCGACTGTATCCTGGTATCGAGGTGGACAACGAGGAGCCCTCTTCTCTTTACTGTAGGTACGGAGTGGGCTCATCGAGGCTCCCGATACAGAGGAAACACACACAAAAGAAAATGGCATAAAGGCCGAGAACATCTGTTCATAATAGAAACATTAATAAAAATAATAATTTAGAGGCGAAATTACCTAATCCTTGGGTGGTCACTGCCTCGGTCGATCTTCACCAGGAACCTGCCTTGGATCTCAGATGACCAACAATAGATTTTTTTTGCTGTCCCTTCTATCCTTCATTGGCAGAACTGCTTATTCTGCCATGGATGTCAAAAGGGGTTGCCGATAATGATATTAATCCATTCTATCCGCGGGGTAGTTTCCTCTATCCTACCCTGGATGTCAGAAGGATCAGCGATACTAAATCCAGGAATTATGTGGCAAACGTGGATGCGAAGATCTGACGAAGATGAGACGTTGGTGGGTCTTGCTCGATCGTTTGCGTAGGTGGCAGCGACCTTCATGACTTCCGCTCGAGACCGCGGAATTAAGAAATTACACAAAAAAATTAAAACAGCCCTATGCCCTTAAAAATAACATAATCATCGGAACGATAAAATAAAAAAATAGAACCGAATAATAAAATAAGACATAAAATAAAACATAATAAATAAAGAAAAATATAGAAAATAGAGGAGTGCCGAATTTTCTTACTCTCCATGTGAACACGAGAAATTTTTTATCAGTGATAGTTTATTTAAAACAGAATTTGTGAGTTGCAGAAAAACTGCAACGTCACACCTGTCTGTATCATATAGCATTTCACCTTTGCTGTTTCTCATTCTGACAAAATTCTGTAATATCAATTCCTTCCATCTTCTTAAATATTAGTTTTGGATAAAGTTCCGAATAGGTGAACCCTCCGATTCCGTTGAAATCACGTTTACTTACGTATTTTGATGCGCTGATTACGAAAATCGTAGAGAAAATTAGCGACAAGGACGTTTTCATGGTAAAAACCATTAAAAAACCCATAAAAATTATGATTTTTTTTCAACTTTCAATTTTGGTTTCAAACAAATCGGAGGGTTCACCCACTCGGAACTGCACCCTTACTTTCTTGCATTCTTCAAAGTTGTTTTGTATTCTCTTCGCTTCTTCTGTTCTGATGTGAGTTTATCTTTACGTTCATGAACTAGTTCTTTAGCTTTCCTATTTTTGTGTTTGTAATCATTTTTGAGCCTATTTCTCTCTTCGTCGCTAAGACCTGTAATGTTTAACATTCTCTTGTACGCTTCTTTCTTTTCTTGTCGGGCTGCTTCAATTTCGTCATTCCGCCACGTATCACCAGACTTTCTTCCTACCTCTGCCGTACCACGCACTTCAGTCGGAGTTTTAACAATGATATTCCGTAACAATGTCCACGCGCCCTCTATATCTTTATTGCTTCTAAGCGCCTCCCAAGTTGCCTCATCTATTCGGTCGTTCATCTTATTCTGAAAATCTATTCGCACTTTCGGTTTCTGTACATTTTCAATCTTGATTCGCGTTTGTTTCATTTCTTTTGTTCTCTTTCTTCTCCATCCACGTCCTAAGTTTATTTTGGAGGCTAGAAGGTAATGATCAGTATTGCATTCGGAACCCCTCATGACTCTTGTATCTTTTACTAGTTATCTTAGTCTTTCATCCGCAATAACGAATTCGATTATACTGTGGCTATTTCCTTTACGCCAGGTGTACATGTGGATCATTTTATGTCTAAACCAAGTGTTTGTAATAAATAGGCCCTTTTCTAAGCATAAGCTAACTAATCTTTCCCCGTTATAATTTTTTCTTGAATCCCTAAAATTACCTAGCACCCTTTCTATATATGTATCCTGACGCTGGACGCCAACCCATCCGTTCATATCTCCTAGCAGAATTATTCTTTCACCTTGATCGCAAGTACTTATTGTATCATTTAAAGCGCCCCAGAAGGCGTCTTTGACTTCTCTCGGATCGCTATCAACTGGTGTGTAGCACGCTATGATACATAATCTTCGGATTCCTACCTTCATTCTAGCCCACAACAATCTGGAAGATACAAAATCATGATCTTTGAGATGGTGTCTTGCTTTTTCATTCATAATTAAACCGACCTCTTGACTAACATGTGATTTACTACCTACTCGTGACCATATTTTAAAACCGCCTTTCAACACCACATTTTCTATGTTTCTACTTTTGCATCCCTTTTTCTTTGTCTCAGGTACACATAAAATATCTAGCTTCCTTACGTGCATAATTTTTCGTAATTCTCTCACCTTAAGATCATCCCCCCCCCTAGCATTCCAGACACTCAGTCTTCATTTATCGCCTGAAACTCGACCTTTACTTTTACCGTGTGTATGCATTTCGTCAATCAAAGTTTTAGTCCATTTCGAGGCTATTTTATTGCTTGTATTATTCATTATTTAGATTGTACACCCATCTACCACCTTTATGCGTGAAATTTATTTTGCGAGCCGAAATCATGTCCAAGTTAAGTAGTGATTCGTCGTATGGTGGAAAGTCTAGTTGAAACGTCATTCCCACCAAACTTCAGTTACTGGGGGGGGGGGGGGTGAGGACAAGGATTGGAAACCGAGAGAGTCGCAATTGGTTAATAATTTTATGCTGAGAAGGTCACCAGCCTTCAGCAGCGTTGTATTAGATAGGAGTTCATATTTTTCCATCGGTCAATTCCCGGCCTACCTCTAGTCATAGAATCAAACACTATGTTTTTTACTCACGTTCTTTAATTTTAACTTTGCGTCGGCGGACAGGAAAATTACTGGCAGGAAGAGAATACCTGACTGGAGAACACACAGAATTACGTCTGGCAGGATGAAAAGGCCTTTCAGGAGAATGACGTCGGTCAGGAGAATAAGGACTTTTAGAACGAGGTACATCAGGAATAGGGTCCACATTAGGTAAAGGATTGGATTGTAAACTCTGCTCTGCAACGATAAAGAGAGGATTGCGTTTTATTTGTGTATTCTCTTCTGTCATATTTTGCTTGATTTTAATTTTCTCTTCGGAGATATTTTTTTCTTTCGGAGAAAGATGAACCCAACATTATTTCGTCAACATGAATCGCGGTATTAAATGCAGGAGGACAAAAAGGTATTTTCAGATTCCTCCACGGGTCAAATCCCAAACTCCTTTCCAGAAGGAAAAGTACCGTGAGACTGGAGTGAGCGAAATAACGTACGAAATATGGTTGTAGGCTATCCGTAAGTTACGTTAACAATTTTGGGTTTATTCTGCGTTTTTCGCCTTTCTGGTAAGTTCAGTGGCCAATATGCCTGAGTGACCATGTAGTGAAATATAAGTTTTGGTAGTGAATCAAAAATAATTAAAAATATTAAAATATCAGGCTTGACAGCCCAACATACTGGCTCTCAAAGCAGGAGAAATAGGGTGATTTCTCACAATCATAGGCAAATAAATTCTGTCAATTAAAATTGATCATTTTAAGTCGAACTATATTGCATTTTCAACAGAATAGTTGTATGTTCAAACAAAAAAGATTTTTCACTAAAAGAGGTGCATTTTCAGCCCTAAGAGTCGAATTTTCAACAAAGAAGTTAAGTTTAATCCAAACAGTTGCATTAAAACCAGTCAGTTGAGCTTTAAAGCAAAGTTGATGAATTTTCAACAAAATAGTTAAACTTTTACGAAATAGATGAGTTTTCGAGCCAAAAGCACGACTTCTTTCGCAAACAGTTGAATTTTAACGAAAATGTTTATCTTCATCCAAGTAAGCTGAAATTTCTACTACACGGATGAAGTTTTAATCCAGAATGGCGAATTTTTGTTAAAGTAGTTGAATTTTCAACCAAAAAAGGTTACTGTAGCAAAATGCTAAGATTTTCAAAATAAAAATAAAAATTTCAACACAGTAGTTAAATTTTTAGGCAAGGTTTTGAATTTACAACCGAAAAGTATGTATTTTCAACCAAAACAATGACTTTTGAACAAAATTGTTCAAGTTGCAACCAAATAGTTGTATTTCCAACCAAAAAGATAACTTTTTAACCAAACAGTAGAATTTTGTATAAAAGAAATGAATTTCGACATTAAGACAGGGAACTTTCTGAACGATTTTTAAATCTGAGTAAGGGCAGAAAATAAATAAAGGAAATATAAACAAAACTTAAGAATTGAATTTTTCATTAAGAATTATTATTTCTACTTCAAGATGAGCAGTTTCGTGAAGGAATATAATTATGTCCTGAAACAGGTATTTTTGGCATGGAACAGGGAATTTTTGATACAATTAATTTATTATCATTATGACGAAAAACGTAAAGGATCACATAAATTTTGATAAGAGTTTTAACTGACTCCAATGATATGTATTTATCTGAGAAGGATAATGTTGACGCCTATAATCTAAATGATACCGACTATAGGATATGCTGTATAATCTGATAAAGAATTAGAATATTCGCAGTTACATTGTTAATTAAGTTCTACATAATTACATCCTCCAATTTGAAAAGATGATGATTTTTTCTACTCTGGTCTTATCCTTGTCATTTATCCTCAATTCTATTGGTAAATATAATATAACATATCTTTAATTTTAGGTACATTTTTCTTAACTGTACGCAAATCAGAATTTGTGCGATTTAATCTACATTTTGTCCCAGTCGCTATTTTCTTTCAAACTTTATTTCAGTTTGTCCTAAAATTACTGCGAATTCAATCTGAATTGATTCCGGGAAAGCCGGGAATGTGTGTGTAATAGAAAGTCCTATTCAAAAAGTTCCTCTATTGATACGAAATTGGTACCATATGTGCCAAAATATTCTTAAAACTTAGAAAATGAGCACATTTTTCACGAAAATATAAGAATTAAGCCTTTTGAATGAAATTATCCACCCGAAAATATGAATTTTCAACCAAAAAGTTGAATTGTCAACAATGAAGAATGATTTGAAAAAAAAATTAATGAATTGTTAGAAAAATTATTAAATTTTAAAGCAAATCATAAAACTTTTAACCAAAAAGATTAAATTTCAACAAAAAATATAATAGTGGAATTTTTAACCAGAAATACCTTACTTTAAACTAAAAATAGGAGGATTATTTCAGTTCGCATTTAAATGGAAAAATGGGAAAAAAGCCAATAGAGGGGAATGGGGAAAGGAGTGTGAAGTCTGCACTAAATAAATAGCAAGTTAGTGTAACGGTTACATATGAGGGTGCACCAAATAAACAACTTTTTAGTACGCCCCTGGATCAGGACAATTAGCGAACATCTTTGCTCATTAGGAGGGAAAAATCAAATTGACCCGGTGGGACCAGCGACTATTGGTTTTGGTACCTCAAAAGATTTTGAATTCCGAATTGAAGTTGGTTTTTTTGTGAAAGTGCGCCACGTAGACGGCCTAAAAAGAAGATTCAGAGGATTAATGGAGGAAGGAAGAGACTGCTGCATAAATGGATTTGGAAAAAGGATTTTCGACGTCTACAAGAATTCTACAGGTATCTTGTGCCGAGAAAAGTTTGGAAAATATAATTAGAATTTTTCGAAAGAGTGATTAAAAGACTCAGGAAATTGGAATTCGCGCCGGATTTAGTTTTATTCTAAATGCGATCGGGATTTGAGTATAGATCTGTATGTGAGAGATTTTTAGATATATTATAATTGGTTGATAAATGTCACGGATATGCAGGGAAAATCGCCTAAGTGAAATTTGATCGATTTTGTGGATTTCTACAACTTTAATTAACTAATCCACGAAGTATTGAGTTTACTTTGGAATTCAAATAAACATTAAAGTTTATCTTCAATACTTTAAAAAAATTGGAATAAAAAACTGGAAATTTTGTTTAGAAAATAGAGTTGATCTTCCTCTGCACACGTATGAATATCGAACTACATACTTTTAAATCCAGACGCTTGATAAAAATTGATTGCTCCTTTAGCAGCTCATTGTAGGACACTCTTGATAAACATGGGTATTTATTTTTGTTGTAAGTGCAACGATTCATGCGGTATGCAAAAATTAGTGAAAAGAAGAAAGGCTTGTGCTTTCTTCTCTGACCCATAGCCAACGGGCCTGAGGGCTGTTCAATACAAATTATTTATTTTGTGACAATCCGTCCGGTAACATGCACAGGTAGAGACTTTCAGGTTCAAGGATCTTGAAGTACAGTTTCAGTATTCGATTCATAAAGCTTACAGTATTTATTCACAGTCTTTTGTGAACGACTTATCCAGATATGCAGTTTTCATATTCATTTTCACACATATCGTTTGTTTCTTAACTAAATTGTAGTTGGGATAAAGCGACAGTAAAGTGACAGTAAAGTTGGTGTGGATAAAGAAGCACCAGAAGTTCCGGATAAGATTTGGCAAAAAAAAATATGATCAAGCTTTTTCTACGATTGATTTTCTCCTGGACGAAAATCAATTAGTGCACATTTCGAACACAAGTACACGAGAAGCCTGGAAATTATTCGAAGACTACCAGCAGAAAAAAACAGAAGCAGGTATAGTTCATTTATCCAGAGTTTCATGTAAAATGCACTTAGCCGAAGACGGCGACATAGAGAAACATGTAAATAAAATGCAGGATACCATACGCCGAATGAAAACTCTTGGAGAAGAAATAAGTGATAGGCTTGCATGCAGCGGCTATGTTGTCCAACAGCTTGCCAGAATCATATGATACTTTGGCTAGCACTTCGGAAAGTCGGCCTAAAGGTCTTACGACATCTTTGGGCAAAAGCAAATTGATTTCCAAATAAAGGAGACGCAAAAATAAAATGGCTATCAACGACACGACTGGATATCAAGAGGAAGCGGCAAAAGCGGCTCAAGCGCGCATAAACACACAAAAGGAATGGTTTTTCAGCAAGAAGACAGAACATGTTAAAAGGGATTTTGAAAAATACCAAGCCTGAAGGAAAAAGCAGAAGAAAGCAAATCAAGCTACGCATTGTCGTATGAATGCATGCGAGGACCTAATGTTTACAATAAGAGAATATAAGGAGTCGAAACCTACAGAAAAGGTTTGTTCAAAAATTAGAAAAGTAAAGGCTCAAGAAGGAACTGATGTTCGGATCATAAATTTCGGCGCGACAAGCCACGTGGCCAATTATAAGAGGTTTGGAAATCGACGCAGAAATGGAAGGAACGATACGTTTTGCAGATTACGAAGAGTTTGTTAAAATAAATGTTTCGGATCAGAAACCATAAAGTTTATAGTTGAAGGACAGGAACTGACTCTTAAAGTTAAAAACCTGGTATACGTACCCAAACTAAGCTCAAGTTTATTGTCCGTGAGAAAGTTCGCCTAAAAGAGTTTTAGTATACAGTTCAAAGGTAATAATTGTGACGCCGTTAGTCTGAAGGACGGAAAACTGAATGCGACTGCAGCTTCAGCACCATTCTAATTTGGGAAAGCGAACGATGATGAGGATTCAGTGAGCGATTCCAGTACACAAGAAGATGACGAAATGGAAGAAGAAACGAAAGGTGGAATGAAAGGAAGTAACAGCGGAGGAAAGGACAGCTCGAATAAAGCAGCTTCCAGTAAATATAATAATATAGCACTGGTTCAAATCGAATATCAACATCTTGTTTCAGATATAGACGAGGATACAGGTAATGCAGGGTTCAGGGTTGAAGATCAATCACCAATATTAACCTAGCATGCAGAGTCTAGATCACTGAAAAAATCTAGAAGATACAATAAAAGAACACCACCAGAGATGTTTGGGCGGAATGGGAGAGCTGCCCTTTAACTCAAAGCCAGAACGCGAATATCAGGGCCCATTACTTGAAGACCGAGAGAAATTCAGACAGAGAATGGTTTTAAGCTTGAATTGAACAACCTTACAGAACTCAAGCTTTTCAACGATCTGAAAGGATCAAATTAAATTATGTATGAGGTTAAAGCTTCTTTCTAATTTAAATTACATGTTCTGATCAAATTGAATTCCGTGTGTTTTATTGCAACAATTTTTGGAATATCCAAACGTAAGTGATGAGAAAAGCGACCAGAGCCTTGAAATCACAGTTTCACTATTCAATTCCTAAGGCTCACAGTACTTAATCACATTTCATTTGTACAACTCGTTCAAATATACAGCACTCATATTTGTCTTCACATATAGCGTTTGCTTTTTCCATCTCTTTATCGCACCCAATTGTGAAAAAGGTATTTTATACGTTCTAAATCAGGCGTTAATACAATAGACGCAATAGACGTTATGTATCTGATTGAAACATCTGTCATATATATTTTTTTAAATATTCTTTCTAAAAACATCAAATATTTGTATTATAGTAATTATATCAAAAGACTCCAGATAATACGAGGCGAAAAGAAGATCAAAGTCGCAAATTGCGTCACTAAGCTAACCCTAATTACGAGTCCCGCAAAAAAGAAATACGCCAAGATGATCAAACGGAATTATTTCTTTTCACCTCTAAACTGCCTCCATATTAGAAAAAATAAGACGATATTGATTTTCTATTTCCAAGTCTTGAAACGTGGCATTGTATAAGGGCACTAAATAAGAAAGTAAAATCTATAGCATTGTCAACTACGCAGATGCGCACAGTGATGCGGAGTTAGGTAATTCGCTTTTCGGGAGAGAAAAATATGTATAAATAAAAAATTAAATTCCGGCACAATATGCCGGAAAGAATATGCATAGAAAATTGAATCCTGTATTTGTTCTTGCAGAGATGAGTACAGAGTTTGACTGTTTACCTAATGGCGAACCTATTTCTGGTGTGCCTCGATCTGAAGGTTCTTCTTCTGCTGCCAGACCTTCCTCTCCGAATCCTCGAGTCAGTCCTTCTCCTCCTGTGGAGTCTTCTCTTCGCGTCAGGTCCAGATCTCCTCCTGCTATTCGCTCCCTTATACGGCAATTTGCACTTAAACCTGAACAACTTAGATCTCTTCGGCTTATTCCCCTTACGAATCCAAATCGGCGATTCAAAATTCGAAGTTATACTTTTCCACGCGATACACCATTGAAATTGTCAGGGGAAACTAAAACCTCTTTGCCTATGTCAACCGGAGAGAAAACTGTGTTAGCAGCGCTTAATGGTGACGTCTTTGCAATATTCGAGAGAAATCATACCATTCTTCGTGGATTATATATAATAAGAGATGGCCTTCACAAACGAGTAAAAATAAACATGGACAGCAGAGAGATCGAAGAAATGACCCGAGAAGAAATCATGGAAGCTCCCCTAGGCAAAAATGTCCCAGTTTCAACGAATTTCGAAGCAATAATGGTGGACGAGTTTCGTCCAGTACGATAATTTATTTAAAAACGCATAAAATTAAATATATTTTTTTTGTGATTTTATAACCGTCTACAAATTTTTCTGTCTCAACAGTGTTGGCCCTGGACACTTTTTAAACAAGCTTCAAATTTTCATTTCAAAATTAGCTTTTCCCATTTTTGACTCAAACTTGCCATGCTTCAATCAGTTCTTGAAATTTTTTGATAAATACTTATTGAAAGCAAATCATAAATGAGAAATTACAAATATTTTATTTCGAACGCTTCGTCCGTTTCTTGCATGTATTCACCTACATTTGTATATGCCGATTAAGGTTATTACTGTTACTATTAGTTAGTACTGTTCATGTACTGTTATTTTTAGCACTGTTATATTCACCAATAAAGTGAAATTTCCAATATGAGCGTTATTTTACTGATACTCACACCTAAACTTTTCACCAAAATGAGAAACGTGATCAACCATTTTGTTCCGTAGAGCACAATAAATCCCGGGATAGCAATCGCATTAAGTGTTAAATTATCATCATCTACGAAATGGTCAGTACTTTTTTTTCGTTTTTTTCTCCCTATTTACTTCAATTCAATTTAAGAACACCTCAAGCTTCAGTACTGTGTGGCATCTTAACCTGTCTTTGTATAAAGAGATACTAATTTTCTCCTTTGTTTTTGACAGTAACCTAAAAAATGATCAACGTATCAAATGTGCAAACTTCAGAGAAACAAACATTCGATTTATGCACATTTTGCAAGCCAAATAAATAATATTGTATGAAGCTTAAAGTATTTCCCGCTTTTTTCTGTCATTTTATGCGTTATTACCACCCGTCTCTTGTTCTGGTAAAATATTGTAGTAACACCTGAGTGGTAAACACAAAAATATTAAGGGTACCTTTTAATACAAGATCTTATAACATTAAACTAAAAATATCAAAATTTTTGTGTGTGTCCGATATTTCTTACTTTGAAATTTAGCGTTGAGAAGATTTCTCTTTACTAAAATAGCTTATCTTTCTCCTGGCGAAGGAAAAAAGTGATAATAGAACTGCATTAAAATAGTATAACAATTGAATCGGAATTGACTCAAAACTCCACAACAAGTTTCGATCGATAGAGGATCCGATCGGAACTAAGATATAATTCTTGTCTGCAGCTTTTCATATCCCCCAAATCTATGTCACTGTTTCTCATTGTCGAATTAACAAATTGCTTTGATCATTTTTGTTGTGCTACTTTGGAAGATGTGAACTGAAATTTAATTTTTGCAATCCTACGATATCCCTTGAATTCATTAAACATATGTTGAAATTTTATAACATCCACTGAAGTTCCTTGCAATCTATTGGAAATCCTCGCCATTTTTGAAATCTCGAAATCTTGAAATACACGTTTAAAAGTAAAGTTTAAGTACACGTTCAAAACAATCCGCCACATTGTTACGTCCCGAGCAAGTAGGCTAGGGTAGTTTGCCTGAGTGCGAGATTGTGAGACACCAGTGTGCTGATTTTAAATCAGGTTGGTAAGGCCTGACCAATTATTTGTTTATGGAATCGTTAGCTACTTGTCAGCCCTACGCGGACTGTGTTAGGTTACAGTGTTTAAACAACATATGGAATTCAGTGTGAACAATGTTTATTATATAAAGAACAGAGAAGTAATTATAATAAGCATACTAAAACTTACGGTTATCTTCCTACGCAAGAAAGGGCGAAAGTGGTGTTTTCTGGCCGATTGGATTTCCGTATTTATCGTAGAGCAGCGACGGAACTCTACCAGATGTTTGTTGTAGTGAAAAGGTGCACGAGCACTTTTCAGTATTGGTAGTGTGATACAGGGTCCTACAGCAGATACCCAATCCACACTTAAGTTCTTTTCGCGAACGTTTAACACTGCGGACTTTATTCGTAAAAGACTCACTTTACGACGACCGAAGGTTTCAGTCGAAGGGACTTTAGTACAAGACTCGAACACACGTCAACTACTTTGAAAGTACGAGACTTAATCAGAGTGTTTCTTCTGTCACAATGAGATAGAAGACGCGAATTTGTCGAAGTGTTTCGTAGATCGAAATGAACCGTATGACTGCTTGATACGTAAAGACAATTGACAGGGGTAGCGTAGGGGTTTATATACGCTTGACACTTCGATAAAGTCACGAGCTTTCTTAGAAGAGACTGTGGCAAAGTCATCCAAGGCACGCTCCGTGGCAAAGTCGCCCAAAGCACGTATTTCTTGAAATTGCAATAAATCATATTAATGAGTTTCAGATTACTTGAGTGAAGATTATTTATGTCCCGTCTAATGATACTTCCGGTGGTCGGTCATGTCTTCTCTAGATCGGCTATATGTCATTTGATATGCGCGAGCGCTGTGAATTCATACGGTTACTATTAGCTATCGCGGTGGCCAGCGATCGCACAACTCTACTCTTGACCTTCTTAGGAGTATGGATATTATATCTTAGCATAATAATGCGTGGTAATTCCCATCAAGCATTCTCGGTTTTGATGCGTCTGACTATTTCGGTGCGCATTCACTTGAACATTGGATGTTACTTGTCTTAGGATCAGTGACAATTTAAAATGCCATCGGTGTCTACACATAATTGCGGACTTTATAACTACGTTTTATATAATCTATGAACTTACATGATTACTAACTAATAGTTTAAGTTGTTGAAATTCATATGAGATTTTATGTTTTATAATTCATTATTTTTTATTGAGTCTCCATCCTCCCGTGGGATTGCTCGCTGTTTACCCTACGGTTTCTACATTAACATCAGCGGTGCATGTACCGACGTTAGGTTAAAGATCGGAAGATTCTTACCATGGGCATGAACATATTGTGTTGCTACTTAGTCTTTTCTCTAAGCGGAAGAGGGCGAAGTGTTCAGTCAGGGCATTGTGTTTGAAAATTTCAAAATTCTAACAAAATGAGGTAAGAAAACAGTTGTAAGTAGTGCCACAAAAATCAATTCCTGAGTAAAATATGTGCTATATAAACCATTTGTGAACACTAACACCTCCTGAAGCCTTCAGCATGTTCGCAGTGTGTGAAATAAATACCATTGGGGAAGCGAAAAAGGGACTAATTTGAGAAAAACGCTCAAGGATATTCGTTGCTTTTCAGGCCTTCGTATAGACCATGTGCTATAAGATTTGGAAAATGGTGCGATTTCTCAAATTTTAGTCTGTTGTTTTGAGCGTCAATTATATCAGGCGATAATTATCTGTATTTTTAGTTGTTTTGTTTTTGTCTCATGACGACCCATTTTGTTCACTTGTCGCTGCACTGTGACTGCTCTTCCCTCAGGGCCGTGTGCTGTGACGCATGATCGTTAGTCTGTTGTTTTGAACGGCAATTGAGAATTGCCCTTCAAAATTAGGAAAAAATAAACATAGACAGCGGCATGGTTAAAAAGATGATGCCAGAAGACATCGTGGAATCTCCTTGAGACAAGAAACGCCCAATCTCAAGGTATTTTCAAATAATAATGATGGACGACTTTTGTCTACAACATTAATTCAATTTGAAAAATGTAAAACTAAAATATAATGTTATTTGTGATTTTAATAAGATTGAAAATGTTACAAGGAACTGGTAATTATTCTATAATCATCTTGAGACTTTTCTCACTTAACGGCGTTGACGGCATCTTCTTAAATCGTTGAAGCTAATACCTAAGGCTCACGTTAGGTCCGACCCCTATTGGCCGTATACTATGTCTTCTGGCATTTGTAAAACAAGGTGTTTCCCAAAAACACGTTTAACACATTTTTTGCCAATGTTATTAATTATATCTTATTGACTTACTTCCCGAGATACCTAATTTACCATTTATTTTATTATAAAATGAAGCATAATATGTCACATATGCAAAACATTATCAGAAAGATTTAGAAATCCAGAATCATTCAGAAAAATATTTATTCCAAATTAAGTAAGCCATCTCTTGAACGTTATTCTTTCCATTAAGCCAAAAATAACTTTTCACTGAAGAAAATTGTTTTAAATTGAAGAAAAATTTTTGCTGGAACGAAAAAAACAGTTCCTTTAACCATACAAATTTCTTTGATTCGAGAGAAATTTCTCTGTCTGAAAGCCAATGAATATTTTTCTGTGATTCAAAGAAGTTTTCTCTGCATCAAATAATCTTTTTTCTTAGTGCTTGTCTTCTAAAAAAATGAGATATAAAATCTCAAATAACTTATTAATGTAGCTGCTTTAATGATGTAGCTATTTTAATATTTATTCTAATTTATATTTATTAATGCTATCTTATAGTACTTGAAGAACGATTTCGATCATACTGCACGCTAATTAAAATGTAATAAAACAAGGTTATACAATTTAAAAAAATCTTTTATCAAATCACTTAATTTTAAATTTTTAACACCAATTTAGAACATTAAAATCATCTGCCAAAGGTTTTAGAGATTTTTCGACACAATAATAAACAAAAAAGTTGAATTATACCAACATGGCAGTCTTTATAACAATGTGACAGTCTTTTATTGCAATTACTAAAATTTAGCTTTATACTATCCTCATAACATTTTAAAATTGAATACATAAAATTTTAAAGGGTTTATTTGATAAAAATTTACGTAACAGTATCAATTTATACCCCTATATAACAGATTATAACATTTTTCTTACTCTTCCCTCCCTCTCAAAAAACGAACAGTGAAGCCGTCTTGCGCTGTATCTTCTGGATTTTTATGCCACGAAATAAATGTAGAGAACTTAGCATATACATTTATTGCAACAAATCTATTTCCAAATTACCAAACGTATATGTAATCTCTTTGAATTTTTTCCCATTAAATTGAATGTGATTCAACTTTATAACAGTAAATAACCCATCCAGAAAACGGAGCATGAGAGAAAATCTCCAGCTAAAAATATTCTCTGTTATAGGATTGATTTATCTTCAAAATTTCTCAGTAAACCAATTAAGATCCGAGATAATAATTTTAGACAAATTCATGGTTTTGTCCGAAATGTCTACATCCACTTGCTCCAATATTACATTTTATGATGGATAATGTTTTACTGCCTGGCAAGCCCGCTTTAGTATAACTAAAAACCGTGCCAACTGTCTAATTTTACAATGTTTTTTATTCCTAAACTTTTAACCTGAATTAACAATGCTATCTCTTTTCTCAATAGGTTATTCAAGTTGACAATCTTTCGTATTTACAATGAAACCAAAGAACATACACATAACGAATGCAGCGCTATTGTCTCTTGGCTTTTGATGAGTCCCGGAAATTGAAGGTTTGCTTTTATTGACTTCACTACTGCGACCAGGGACTTTACTTGATACGAGAAATTTAAACTGAAGAGATACAAGTCTATTTTATTTTAAGCGGCAATACTTATTAGTCAGAACTTAACTTCTGACTATCAAGTCTATTTTTACTTTTGTCAAGATTCTATGTTTCTGATCTATGCGACAAAGCCATTGCTAAAATATCCATTCCCAGTTGGTTCTGGGTGAGCATCTGATAGTCATTCTTCTCCACATACATCGCACTCATACCAGGTTTTACTTACATGTTCAATTTTCGAGTTCGAAGCAATGAACAGTTTTTGTTAGGAGGATACATGCTCCTTTTTCACATCTTTGGGCAAATATTTTTTTTGTTTTCAATTGAAGTTCACCTTAAACAGAAACTTCGCGAATCTAGGGGCCAGAGCACTTGTTATGCAAGGGATCTTCGCCAAGATTCAGGACACATTTTTCGGCCATATGAAATCTGTATTTTAAGAATAATAACATTCTCATTGTGATCTTTCAGCTAACTCGGTGTTCAACTTTGCTTTACTTCTTGCGCTTCCCAGAGTCCTCTGTAAAGCTTTGCTCAGCACTAGAGTTTGACACTTGGTTAGAAAAGGACAACTTCCTATCTAGACGCATTCGATTCTCTCTGCCCAAATATTTTTGATTCGAATTGGATGACTCTCTTTCGAGACATACTCTATGATCTCCACCAAAGCGTTTCTGGGTAGCATTGGACGACTCCCTATCGAGGCACACTCCACTCTCTCTACCAAATGGTGTTAGTAAGCATAGGACTCTATGGCGATGCACTATATTGTCTCTACTCAAGCGTTCATAGTAAGCGTAGGACAACTGTCTCTCGAGACAAATGCTACTATCTCTACCAAACTTTTTGAAATATAATTGAACGACTCTTCTTGGAGACCCACTCTATTCTCTCTAACAAAGCCCTTCGGTTAATATATGAGCACTCTCTACCGAGGCACACTCTACTCTCTCTACCACAGCGTTTTTCCTATATCGAGGCGCACTCTCTTAATTCTCTCTGCACAAGCGTTTTTGGAGCTTTTCCTTTCTAGAATTTCTTGGAGACCTAGACACACTCTGACTACGATGTGACAAGCTTCTATGTATTTACACAACTTTTTCTCTATTGGGGATATGCTTTTTATAATTTTCTTCTTCAGTGAACGTATTTTGTCGTCGCTTTTTCGATACGCTGTTGGTGAATATCGACGGGACGAATAAGGCCTTTTCCTTTTTCCTTCAGGATCTATACTACTTCATCTGTCTGATTTTCCGAAAGTGGGAGTATGTCTCGTAACGCACAGAAAAACGAATGAGATCAGCAGCGAGTTGTAGGTGTTGACTACATATAGTTGATAGGGTAGATTTCAATCTCTGCACATCATTGCAATTAAGTGTCGGAACTCTCGATGACATTTCATTGATGAGTAGGTACCACCCATCAAGCTGACTCCAAAAGTTGATAAGATAGCTATTCCGGCTATCGGCAATTCGCTCCGGATTCACTTCTGTGGACTAGCGTCGTCTGCATTGTTTTACAATTTTTTTGCGTATCGCCCCCAAATTTTCACAAATCCACAAATAAATAGTCAATATCGGGTGAATCGAGTTGTAACTCAAGATTTCTCTTTACTTTTTTAAAGAGAATTGTTTCTTATGCACAAAATACTACTTCTACTGATAATGAGATGTTTACATGAATTGTGTTAACATTTTATCATAGTTTTTAGCAATCTTCTCTTAGAACAGAGTTATGGAGTCGCGGTTTATCCCGAATTTTTCTACTTGCTCTCATTTTTCTAATTAGAGCAAAGCTATCGTACATTAAATTCAACATAAATAAGTTCTTAGACGATTTATTATTAGCGATATGCATGAAAATTCAAGAAAAAAATTGTCCAGTGCTTTTTCGATCACTCTTGACCACTCATTCATCAGTGTGGCTGACGACAAGAGAATCCTGCTATAAAACCTTTGGGTAAATGTTTGGTCACCCATCTAATGTTGTTGAGGAAAGGGCCATGGCTCATGACGGAGAAAGAGAAAGGTTTCTCCCTTTGCCGCGAGCTTCAAAATCTATCTGCGGATTGGTTCGAGCAACTAACTTTCCACAATATTGGACCTAGAGGACGATACGCCATAGTATATTTATCAGTTGGGGCAGAGAATTGCAGTAACGAATTAGAATTTCGAATTTGAGACAGGGAACTTCCTGAAAGATTTATAAATCTGCATTGGGACATGTAATGAATGAAAGAAGTATAAACAATACTTTCGAACAGAAAATGTTGTAGATAATCATAATTCTAATTTTAGGTTCACCTTAGAACATCAATTTTCGTTGAGAATTATTATGTTTTCAGCGTAGGCGATTCCGTGAAGAAATGTAATTCTGTCTTGGAACAGGTAATTTGTGGCATGGATAAGAAAATTTATAACATAATTAGAATTCATCATTATGAGGAAAAATGTTAAGGATTATGTAAATTGTGACATCAGTTTCAACGAATTTAGTAGTTATATTTTTTTTCCGTGAAACTGACTTCAGTGAAATATAAACATCTGATTTGTACGAGCTTGACGTCTATACTCCAAGAGATAACGACTATAGGCTATACCATATAATCTGATGAAGAATTAGAATATTCACAGTTACATTGTTAATTGAATTCTTCATTAGTGAATAAATTCGCTTCTCCTCTAATTTGAAAAGATGAGGATTCTGTCTACTCTTGTCTTATCATTGGCAGTTATATTAAATTCTATTGGTAAATATAATAATATATCTATAATTTCAAGTGCATTTTTCTAAGATGGAAGCAAATTAGAATTTGTGTGTTGTAGAAAATAGAATTTCAAATGTGCCTGTATTGATACGTAATTGTTACCATATGTGCTTGTGCAAATATTTTTTTACGAGGGCTCGTGAAAAATGTTCTAAAAACACACGGAGAAGGGTCCGCACTTCTTGGTAGTAGCTACGATGATCTTAATATATATAATAAAATATACACCATGATCTTAATTTGGTCATTATATTGATGCTATCTAGGACCCACTGAAAAACACCACCCTTTCTTCTTGGCAAGGATCCCCCCGGGATGGCTTTCGCATTATTTCTGGGGGTGCTGTTTTCTTCACTGTAGAAGTTTCTGCTGGTTTTCTGGTTTTGTGTCTGATGTTCTGCACCTCGGCCATCTTCTTTGTCTCCCAACCAAGCCGTACGCATCATTCTCAGCAGTGCGGTAATACCACACATCGGGCTCGTCGGCTTTCGGCATCTTGGTTGGGTGTAGCTGGATGGGCTGTCTCTGTCAATGCCTAAGGCTTCTTCCTGCTTCTTCTTCAATTCAGCTGCATGTTCCAAACAGGATGTACGCAACGTCCTCAGAAGCACTCCGATGCTGTGCAACGAGCTCGTCGGCTTTCGAACATCCTGGTTGGGCTTGGCTGGTTACTGCTGTCCTCTGGGGGGCTTTCTCAGCGGGGCTGCCTACCTGAATGACGCGCATCTCATTGACCCCGGAAGATGGTCAGTCCGGGGCTTTTCTTCTTTTGCGGCGCTGAGGTGGCACTGCGGCGTGTTTTCGCATGCAACAGCTCTATGTCCCTCTTTGCCGCACCTCCAGCATGATTTCATCCCATGAGGACCTTCACAGTTTGCTGCTATGTGGCCAAAGCTTTCGCAGCCATAACATCGAAGAACCTCCGTCTTTTTCCGAACTCTGCAGGATATCCAACCAAGCTTTAGATGTCCTGTCTGAAGGAGTCTCGACGCCACCTTGTCACTAAACTTTACGTAGGCCTTCAGGTGTTCCCTGAATGCCCTATTCGTTATTTTAACCTTTAAGATGTTTGCGTCAATGCCACAGAGTTACCATCACTACCGGTTTGGTTGGAATTTAGTGTACTTTCCTTTTTTGGGCATACAAGCAAATTTTGCCAGTGGGAGCGAACGATAAGAAAATTACTCTGTAAATAAGGAGCACCCTAATGTGCAAGTCCAAATTTTTTACAATAGGCGTATCTGAAGGCGGAAAGAAAGAACAACGTGCTAAACCCAATTACGACTTCTAAAAATTAATTACGATTAATTACGACCTAATTATGACTATTAGGATGAATAAAAGCGCGGCATTATATAAGTGAATAAAATAAGAAAATTAGATCCTTTCATATATGCCTCAAAAATTGTTGTAACGGGACTGTTGATAAGATTAGGTGCTTCTCTCCCTAGCAGAAAAAATATGCAGAAATAAAAAATGAAATCCGGCAAAATATGCCGGAAGAGAACACACATAGAAAATCGAAAAATCTATTTCTTCTTGCAGAGCTAAGTTCAGAATTTGAGTCTTCACCTCATGGCGACCCTATTCCTGGTGTTCCTCGTCCTGGAAGCTCTTCTCCTGCCAGATCTAATTCTCCGGATTCTCCAGTGATGTCTTCTCCTACTGCCGAGCCCCCTCCTCGTGTCAGGTCCAGGTCTCCTCCTGCCATTCGTTTTCTTTTACGGCAATCTGCAATTCCACATGAACAACTTAGATCACTTCGTTTAATCCCGCACACAAATCCGGATCGGCGATTCAAAATTCGAAGATATACTTTTCCACGCGATACACGAATTATTTTGAGCGGGGGAAGAAAAATCTCTTTGCCTATGCCAACCGAAGAACAAACTGTATTATCAACTACGAATGGTGACGTATTTGCAATATTCGAGAGAAATTATACTATTCTTCGTGGAATATATGCAATAAGATGTGGCTTCCAGAAACGGGTGAAAATGAACATGAACAGCGGCGCGATTGAAGATATGACCCCACCAGAAATTGCTGAAGTTCCCTTAGGCACTCGTCACCCAATCTTAATGAATTTTGATACAATAATGGTAGACGACTTTCGTCCAGAACAATAATTTAATTGTTGACACTATTTTTTATTAACAATGAAAAGAATTTAACGTTTCTTCATTTATTTGTTAAAGCATCATTATCTATGAATTTCGAAAATTTAAACAGAAATGCCGAAACGAAACCCTTATTAATTCTGAATGATGAATGATTTTGAATGATTCTATCCGAAGGAAACATATTCATACCATTCTGAACAACTTTTCTGCTGAAAGTTTTTTATTGCAAAGAATTCGATCGACTCCTATGAAGTTAGATATATGAATGCATGTTTTATGCAATGTTTCAGGTAGAAATTTATAACTTGAAAGAAAATGAAAATTGTGATTAGGTTTTCAATATACTAGTCTTAGAATATGTGCATTATAAACTTTTGTTCTATATTTGTGCATTGAAAAAAGTTGAAAAATACGAAATAAACGAAATATCTGTAAAGCAACTTGTAGGTTTAATATTTCTGGTACCATTTATTCACCAATAAAGTGAAATTGTCAATATGGGCGTCATTTTGTTTATCCTTACACCTAAAATTCACACTCAAATGAGAAAAATGATTGACCATTTCGTTGAGTATAACACAGTCAATCCTGAGACATCAATCAATTGCGCATATCATTCAGTTTAAAATAATAATTTTCAACCAATAAAAAAGAATGCGTAAATTTGAATGAGGTCATTGTATTTTGCGAAATGCTAATAATTTTAATGAAATATTTACAAGTACCTTTAAATTTGAGGGAAAACTTGAAATCCCTCAAAATTTTCTCATGGTCCTGGAATTTTTATTCGTTCAAAGAAAAAGTAGTTTTTTAAACTTTTTCTGCGCTGAACGAAAAAATTCTGCCTTTTTGAAAAGAGATTGTTCATTTTATCACGGTGAAAATCGAGAAGCTACTATATTTGTAGAGTGTGGCTGTAGGTCATGGAAAACCTGGAAATCAGGGAAAAGTCAGCGAATTTTATTGGTCCAAGAAAGTCGGATTACAAGATTAAGATTCTGGCATTTGAATACTCATGGTGAGCGAAAATGTAAAATTGCTCAAAGTAAAGTTAGAGAATTTCGAAAATAAAGTTTGGGGCTACCCTGGTATAATTTTCTTGTCAGTAATTTATTCGCATTCCATTTTTATTTATTTTTTTTTAGCTGCTTTATCCTCGGAATTATACTTTTAGTTAAGAATTTTATTATTTGGTTGCGAATTCGAAAATTTTTATTAAAAAATAATTCTTTTTATTTGAAATATCGACTATTTAGAATTTATATTTTGTGGTAGAAAATTCAATTATTTGAGTGAGGATTGAACCACTTTCTCGAAAATTCATTTATTTGTTGTTGAATATTCAAAGGAGGGGTACCATTAAGGCCGTTTTTTGGCCCCCAACCGATTGGGCTCAAATTACGTAAGTCTTTGTGATAGCATTTGACATGGGATTTCGAGCAGCTCGACAGATGTATAAAATACAGCAAAGCGATGATTCTAGCCATTTGTCTACACATTGAAATTCAGCAATATAATATAATAAAAACATATAACGATCGTTAGAAAATATGTCAGTTTAAATGGATGTTTTTGATGCTTTCTCTGCACATATCTTCAAGAAATAGTGATTTTGTTGTATTTCAACATCAATAAATGTGAAATAATTAGAAGAAAAGAACTTTATACTTTCCCACGCTCTTTTCATATTGTCCCACGCCCCTTCATATTTTTCCCATGCTATTTCATATTTCCCACGTGTGTCGTTTTTCCAAAAATTTTATTGTTCTATTTTTAATGTAGTTTTTCTGGAATATAATAAAAACTGCGCGTCGAATCAAAAAGTGATTGATAACATATTTGTAGATCTTTTTTCGTTGTATAATTTTTATTCATTCATCTTTTTGCGATTCTTGCGGATCTTGCTTTTTGAATTTTGTAAATGCTGTAACTCTGGTCATTTTTTATTCATCAAAAAAAGTTATGAAAATAAATTGTTCGTCTTTTTGAGTACTACGAATATCCGTACATAGAATTCTCAAATTTGAAAAAATGTTGTTTCAACAATTTCTCTCTCTGGAAGTGAAAAATACTCCTGAAGAGAAAAACATAAATCCGGCAATATAAGTATTTTGGAGGAGAGAACAGAAGGAAAATTTAATCCGCTGTTTTTTGTTATAGAGTTTAGTACACAATTCGAGTGTCTACCTAATGGAGCTCCTATTCCTGGTGTTCCACGTTCCAGAAGTTCTTATTCTTTTAAGAAGTCTCTTCCTCCTGCTGAGTCTCCTCTTCGTATCAGGTTCAGGTCATCTTCTGCCAGAAATTCGCCTTTTCGACTATTTTGAAAAGCATCTTGAAAAACTGATTTGATTGTTTCATACCTGTAGCAACTAATCGTCCATTGGGTACTTCAACAATGGTGGCAATAAAAGTAACCTTCAAATTCATAGATGTTCCTGCTCCCACTGAAAATGAAGTCTTTTTCAGGTTTGGCACATAAAGCACGTTCTGAAGTGTTCGTGGTTCCGAATCACCGTTAACAATAGCCATAAGTTCAATTGAACCAATCCTCTTCAGCATGTATAAATGAATAGTCTCCAATTTGAACAAAAATATCCCTATGTAGATTTCAAACTACTAAACCAGTCCTGACTCCTGATGTGAAGTCATATGTTTCGATGCAGCACTATCAGCTAACCAGTCATCTTCTCATCCTATTGCAGGAATATTTTTGAGTTCAGCACTCAAAGCTTGATAATGGGACCCCTGCTTATTACTTTGATTACTATTACTTATTGCATCTCCTAACCTTCTTTGACTCTGATTTGAAGTGTCCTTTTTTGTGGCAATAATAACATTCAATATCCTTCTTACTTTTAGATTTTCCATTGGAATTGTTACTGTTATTACCTAAATTAGCCTGATGTTGAAATTTTTTCGCGCTATTTTTAACTGCTGCAAATGCAGTTGCCGCCTTATCAGCTTGTGTTAAACGAAGCTCTTCCTTCAGCAATCTTGCAGTTAAATTTTCAAACGTTTCAAACGTTTGCTTCGTTTCATCGTAGGAATCGCAAGCTGAAATAAATTCACCATACTTGGCTGGCAGATTACCTAGAACCTTCGTAACATTATTAATATTATTGACTTCTTCTTCAACATCAGCAAGTGCATATTACCTAATTGACAGCAGATCGTTGTTCATAAATGGTTTTTAGCGTGGTCTACATTATTAAGATCTATCAAATCTTTTGCTCGAAAAATTATCTGGATTTGAAACTTCCATAGCTGGAAATTCTGCCCATCGAACTTCTGAATTTGAAAACTTTTTATTTTGTCCATTCTATGAATTCCTCACTGATCCGGATAATTCTTTTGACAACTAATCCGGAAAGCATACCTCGATGTAACAAGAAGAATCAGATACAAATTCTTACGTGAAACCGTGACCATGCTTATTTCATTGAATATTCCTCTTCCTCTTTGCCGCATATACTGAGCCCATAACCTAATAAATTTATTATTGAGAAACCACGACATTCAAAATTGAAATCCACTTTAATCTGCTGTCGAAAACAAACTCGTATGGTTATTTTTTTATTCGATGGAGGAACTATTTCGCAATTGAAAATAATTTATGAAGCAGTTTAAATTTGGGACAATTAAAAGGAGAAGTGTGGAATAGAGGTAAAAGTTAAAGACGAGTAATTTCTCAGAAAATTGTTTAGAACAATAGTAATAGTTAAAGTATAGTGTCAATTTGTTCATAATATTTGTTTACAATAATTAGGTCGAAAATTAATAGAATTCGTTGTCTTAGAGTGAAGTTCATGGATACCGTGCGAAGACATTTCGCTGGGTCCGGTAGTAAACGCGGGTCCTTATTAGACCACCGCACCATCATGCTGAGAGCAGGGACGAGAAATGTGACCTCGTACCGTCCTGGGAGGTGGTCGATACGTAAAGCACCTGGAGTACCTTTCTAGTGAAGAGGATTTATCTATTCGTTGCACACATAAACTCCAAAGCTGAGGAAGTGGGAAGGGGAATGCCTGGACTCAGAATTTTGACTCTCGTGGATTTCTCACGATAAAGATACGCAAAAGAAACACATGCGTTCATGAGGAAGTTTACCGCAGAACATTATTGTTTGGAAAGGGATTTGAAGCTCTTGACTCCTGCGGCAGGTCCAAAAGTGACTCGATTCCACGGGTCGTTCGCGAAGTAATGCTTGGTCCTGGATTGGACTCGAGTACGTATCGTGCCAGCAATTCTGATGTGGACTCGACTAAGCCGAGTTGCAAACTGATCTAATATAGAACGATTACACAAACAGACAAATTGATAAAGCCATGAGAAAAAAACTCAAACCAAGTCAACACAATCTGGGAGTATATAAAATCCCTTGCTCTTGTGGCAAAGTCTATATTGGAGAAACCGGGAGATAGATCAATGGCTGACCTTAACGGCGTTTACCACTGTGTAATTCGTGGGGTGCTGCGAGCGCTTGGTGGCACGAGCTCAGTCATTCTCACTTGGAATCAGGAAGTTCACAAAATAATGACAATTCTGACTTGGATCAGTGAATTATCTAAACTAACTATATAATTGTGAGTTTTAGACAGAGAAATACATCAATAAAATATAATATTGACAACCTGAACAGTAAATTCCGGTATAGAATTAGAATTTTAATTTTTACACAGGGAATTTTGTGAAGAATTATAATTGTCAACTCAACTTCATTTCAGAACAGGAACTTTCGTTAAGAATTAAAATTTTTGCTTGAGGACGGGGAATTTCGTAAGACGATTGACAGGCGAGGTGTTAGGTAAAATCTTACGTGAGAACATTTTTTACTAGAAGCAATAACAAAATCCTAGGATATTATAACTTAGAGAAAAGTTCTATAAATTTCGTAATGATGTTGGAAATTTCAACGAATGAGATTACTCTTATGAAAAAGTAATAAAATTTTTACTGTATCTTTTTTAATCCTACAAAACCAGTTCTATGTGTTGAATAGTGTGACAGGGTAAAGTTTGACTTACCTGTCACTTCAAAGTGATATCCGTACTAAATGTTTTTTTTTTGTTGAGATTTTGAATCCATCGAGACCAAGAGCGGAAGTCACCTCGGCCAGGAGCACTCGTCAGAGATTGTTCATTACATTATTTACTCCGTAAATTCTGCTTTCATGTACCTAACCTCCATCTGTCAAAACCGAGATCAAAGACAACAACTACAGGAGCCAGGGAAGGGTCGTCCGATCAGAGGTTTACTAGGAGTTTCCAAAGTATCAATCACCAACCATGGCCCAAACATCCCACGTTCCCATGGTTACCGGCCTCAATCCAAAATGGCGGGCCATGAACGCTCCATATCACTCGCACCGTATCTGCTCGTCATCCCCACCAGTCCTTGAGCGCCATGTCAGCAAGGCGTGACGTCACTCGAACATCAAGTTCAAGAAAGCCAAGGGTGGCTAGGTGCAGCAAAGGGTTCCTTGGAGTTAGGCAACGCACCCTGAGTCAGAGATCCGCCACCAATCATGGTTTTACTACTCTACGCCGCCATCTTCCTGATCAATACAAGATGGCGGGCCTCGAAATGTAGTAGTGGCCTTGTTCCTGATCTCCATCTTTCACTATCCAGCGGTATACTCCACGATACCCGATATACGATACCAGCTATTGACTCCATGACAACCAGGGCTGAGCCGCTACGTCAGAGGATTACCAAGGATTCGGGCACGCTGGAAAAGCTGTTTTGGTTCATGCAAAGCAACCACTAGAGACTACCTTATCACCATGGTTAATCTGCAAGGAACACTAAGTACCGCCATATTGCCTCCACATGTGACGTCACATTGAGTAAACCACGATTAACGACCGGAAACTTGACAAGAGCGGCCTCAACGGTCATTGGCTGGACATCAATTGGACTTCAACTTCGAGATTCGAACGTGCAGGGAACGACTACCGAAAATGTGCATTGTAATTGTAAAACTCGGTAACTTACGTATATTGTTAACCTAGAATTTAGTTAGGGTTAGGTCTCCATCGAACTTTTCATCTAACATAAAGGTATTCAAGTACCTATGAAAGGTTCCATGAGACAAAACGTCCGAAATGCGCGAAAGGTCTCATTTAAGCTTATGCGCATGCGCGCTTGCGTCTGGCCGAGGTTAGGTTATTGGCGCGTCAGGACATAATTATTATAAATCCACAAGGATAGATCCGCGTAAAATTATTTAACCGGCCTCATGAGATGTTCCGTTCTCATTCCTTATTTTTGAATTTTCCCGCCAAACTGTAGTTGGAAATTTTCCAAGATTCATGAAACCTTCTCTTGTTAAAGTTTCATGAATCTTGAGATTTATGTTTAGATTAAGAGTCGTTTATGAGAAATTGTACATTATTCGTATTCAATTGCGGCAAATAGTTCATAATTTTAGTCAGTAACAGTTTAGTTCACAGTCCCTCTACTAGGCGCGGTAGTTTGAAACTCGGTAAACGTCGTTTTTCTATGTAAGTTTTAGGATTTAGTGTAGAAATCGTGATTTTAGGTGCCGATAGGATTTATGTTAATGCTGCGGGAATATTGTCAGGGAATATTGTCACACCTTTAGTCAACGATGAAACTTTGGTTCACAGCTTTACCGATGGTTGCGCTGACTCGAGGTTTGTGAATACGCCTTCATGCGAGCGCCCTTCGAGTTTACGGTCTTGGTGCGTCGCATGGAGGCGTTCACTTTCGTTCTTGGTCTTGTTTGGGCTACACGTGCCACGTTTATCCACCGGACTCCTGTCGAAAATTGGAGTAGTTAAAAGATTGAAGTAATTAGAAACATTGAAACAGTGACAAAGGCTCGATTAAAATTGGGATTATTGGATTTTGGAATTTTGAGTTTACCGATTACCTGGATTATTTCGGATTACAGATGTCAGAGGTAACTCCTTTTTCTAATTTGGCAAGCGAAGCGATGGGGTGGGCTGCTTGACGCCATGGGTCCTGTAGAACTGCTCGCAGCCGGCCCACTGCTTGGCTTGCCCCTCTAAGAGTGCTCCGTTTCCTTTTTTTTCTCTTGTTTTTTTTGTGAAGTTAGTTTTATTTTTGGAATGCCAACTAGAGTCAGTGCGCAACCGGGATTCTTATATAAAGTTTTTTTTTTCTCTTGTGAGTTTCGCTCTGATCGGTAGATAAATGGCGAATATGGTTATCCTTGGCATCGACCACGTGGCCAGGCCGTATGTGTTCTTGGGCTAGTGTAGCTTCCGGTTTAGAGGTGAGGTCTTGTTTACGGGTCAGGAATTGCTACAAAGGAAAAATCGCTACTAAATATAGGATAATTGTTAACGCCCCTTTGATATTCGCTTGTTGCAATAAATATCGACTCTGTCGTACTATAAGGAATAAAATGGCCGTTGTGATTATTAAGAACCACCCCTGGGATTCCTTGCTCTTCTAGCTTTCTTCTTTTAGGCTTTCAGGTTATATAAGATTTTTTTTTTTACATTTTATAATTTCATCGAGAAATTCTGCCGGGTCACGATCATCCTCCTTATCTCGCTACAGGGGCCTGGCTGGCGCCCAGGTTTGCAAATAAACCATATACGTATACCCATGTATATACGTATACGGATACGTATATACATGTGTATACGGTACACGTAAACCGCCATTGACGGGTGGATATAAACCACTATCGCAATAGTTTTAAATGCTGTTCAATGTACAAAATATGTATCGATAACAAGCTTCACAGGCATGACTCTCTAGGCCAGCGGTGGTTCACCCCCAAAGAACTGCCTCAGAGCTGCCTCTACTTCCTCTGTTTAGACAGTCGGGTCGAGGTCCAAGATCTCAACTTCAGTCTTAGGGACAAAGTGGCAGACCACTCTGGTTTTTCCAACAACAGCTTTTTTTCCTCACCTCCATAAAAACCTCTCTGTCCCTGGTCTCCCTAATTCCCTTGAGTTTTACTCTGATTTTGCCAGGTTCCGCCTTTTTTCAGGCTGTCAAGTATTTCGGCGCAGCTGACTCCCTTAGCCGGTTCTATATGAACCGCTTCGAGATGTGCATGCGCAGCCTTTTCCTTCAATTTCGGCTTGATTGCAGATTTCTCCTTCTTTGGGTCACTGATGTTGAATTCGCGCCCTGCTCCATCGACGCGTCTCCTAAGCCTCTTCTTCACCTGCTTGGAATTATTGGTCTCCTGAGGGCTCTTGGTAGGCAAAGCTGTCGTCTTAGTCGCCTTGATCTTCCTACCGAATATTTCAAAAAGACAATCACAAAATTAGAGGTTGCGATATGGGACAATTGTAATTTTTACCAAGGATAGAAAAGTTTAGTGAGGAAATATAATTTAGTCAATTGGGACAGGAAATTCCCGTAGAGAATTATAATTTTGGCTTTTGAACATTACACTATATACAATTACCGTGTGTAGGACGGATTTCGCTAAAACGAAAGGTACGATATAAATTGCGATAGCCGCTTTAACAGGAAATTTAGTAAGTACATTTTTTTCTTTGGAACTGACTCGAATGAAATGTAAATATCTGATGAGGAAAAGATTAAAAATACTTCATAATCTGATAAGGAACTCACATATTCATTGGTTATATTCCCAATAAAATTCTTCATTAATGCATTCATTATTTTTTCCTCTCATTAGAAAAGATGAGGATTGTTGCAACTCTTGTTTTATCCTTGGCGATTATCCTCAATTCTTTTGGTGAATATAATAATATAATATATCTATAATTTTAAGTACATATTTTTAAGATATATGGAAATCAGAATTTGTGCGATTTAATCAACATTTTGTCTCAATTGCTCTATCCTTTCAATATTTACTGGATTTTGTTCGAAATGAGTATGAACTTGATTTGACTTCATTCCCGGGGAAACCATTACGTGTGTTTCAAAAAATAAAATTTTGAGGAGCGTTTCAATTGCTATGGAATTCGTACCATATGTGCACGATTTGGAGTAAAATCTTACTGTTTCTTATGCAAGTAAAATGTTGACTAAAAGAAGTGACAAATTCCATCGATACTTCAACTTAGAGGGAAGTTCAGGAAAAATTCGATCGGTACAACATATGTGCAAGAAATGCAAGGCCTGAAATGTTTCAGATGTAAGACTATACACCTTTTATATGACAACTGTTCACTTAAGAGAAGAAGAATTGTATCAGACAAAAATATGGTCAAATACGTAGAAAATGAAAGTTTTAAAGGGCAACGAGTGTGAACGAACTAGCGCTTGAATTCTTTGAAATTCCAAAGTACGCAAGGTTAGCTTCAACAAGCTTAAAGATTCATTTTCGGCAAAATATGCCAAAATAGACAATTAAAATACGCTTCTATTAAGTACCTAAGG
Source organism: Andricus curvator (assembly GCA_932195095.1). Classification (NCBI taxonomy): domain Eukaryota; kingdom Metazoa; phylum Arthropoda; class Insecta; order Hymenoptera; family Cynipidae; genus Andricus; species Andricus curvator. Next base: position 58,678 of record CAKNYM010046331.1, read on the forward strand.
GGCTGTCCATAAATTACGTTACGAATTTGATGGGGAGGGACATGTGCCAAAAACGACGGTTGGAAACATGCGGTGAAAGGGGTGGGGGTCATCAGATTAACGTCACGAAGTTAAGTTATGTGAGGTGCGTTTCCTGATGATAAATTTTAAAAAATTTGCCAATTATGCGATTTGGCTATTGGGTTTTGCAAATTTAAGTTCATTGTTGAGAATTCATTGAAAATTAATTTCTTGTACTGAAAATGTAACTATTTTATGGTAGAATTCTACTGTTTTTGATTTCAAATAAAAATATTTTTCTGCTGGAATATTTTGGTGAAAAATTAAACTATTTGATTTAAAATTTATCCGTTTTGGCTGAAACTTTAACTACTAAGTTAAAAATTGAAAATTCGTCCTTGAGGATCAAAAACTAATACTTTTATGTGAAAAAGTCATCTTTCTTTGTGTGTTAAGGAATTTTTTGTACCGCGGCAATCTTACCTAATTTCGAGCGTTCAAAATAAAAAAATCCGAAACATGAACCACGGAATTATTTGCAACCATTTCCAATTTCATCAACTTTTGTCGACGGGATAATTACTACCAAATTAGGATGCAGATATTTTTTGAATTCTGTACAAGTGTTTGAATCTATTTGAAGTCTTTTGAATCTCTTTAGAGTTCTTTAATAATAGATTTAATGCTTTCACGATGATTCATTATAATAAATTTAAAATTTGAAGCTTTTTCGGGTTTCAATCGTGTACAAAAGCATGAATCTTGTCGACGTTTCGTGAAAATTGCATTTCACTTCTTCAGGGCTGACCTGAAACTGAAGTTTCAGGCTATGTTGTTCCTATATACATATGTATTCTCTAAGATGCCTGTGATTGGCCAGAGCGCCCCATGGTTGGGACTGGTCGAACTGATTAGGCAATCAAGTTCAAAACTGAAGAAACAAACTAAAACTAAACTAAATTCGGCAAAATATTCAAGAAGAGAATACACGAAGAAAGTTTAATCCTCTATTTCTTCTTGCAGAGAAAAGCTTACAGTTTGAGTGTCTACCTAATGGCGACCCTATTCCCGGTGTTCCTCGTCGTGGATCTTCTCATTCTCCTGACAGACATTCATTTCTTCAAAGATATTTTCCTTTCCCTGGAACTCATTCTCCAAGTTCTCGAGTCAGGCTTTCTCCTCCTGCTGAGCCTTCTGTTCGCACCAGGCCCAAAAGTCCACCTACTGCCGATCCGCCGCTTCGTCTCAGGTCCAGGTCTCCTCTTGCCAGTCGTTCCTTTTTTCGCGCATTTGGACTTAGACTTGAAGATCTCAAATATGTTCGGCTTATTCCCCACACGAATCCGAACCGGCGATTTAAAATTCGAAGATACACTTTTCCACGCGACAAACCAATTCAATTGCGAGGCAACAAACAACAACTTGTGCCAATACCAAACGAAGAACAAACGGTATTATCAGCGCCCAATGGTGATGTGTTTGCACTATTCGAGAGAAATCTTTCAATTCTTCGTGGAACATATACAGTGAGAGATGGCTTTCAAAGACGGGTGAAAGTAAACATGGACACCGGCAAGGTTCAAGAGATGATACCAGAAGACGTCGCAGAATCTCCTTTAGGCGGCAATCGTCCCATATCATGGAATTTTAAAGCAATCATGGTAGACGACCTTGGTCCAAAAAATTAATTTAATGAAAAAAAAAAATTTAAACTAACATATAATATTTTCTATCATCCGAAGTGTAATCAGAATATATCAAGTGACAGGTAATTGAAAGGCCATATCTTTGAATGTATTGGAAGTCGAGCGAATTTTGCAGCAAGAAAAAACTCCCAAGAAGACAATTGTTCAGAAAGGTACAAATATCTTTTATATGGAAGAAATGTATTCAGAACAAATTATAATTTTCAAAAATCCATCAAGATGAGACGGTTTTGGTCTTATGTGAAAATTGAGTTTAGAAAAAATTCTAACTAATGAAACTTTTCATCTCAAAAAGATCCACAAATTTGGTTGAAACTATATTTTTATAAGATGCATTATTTTTGTATATAGCAACAAGAAATATATATGAAAACGAAAAATCTTTATTTATCTAAAATAAATATGTTTATGTACACACTCTACAATAACCACAAAGGGAAATTAATTTAAAATAAAGAACAAACATTAAAATGATAAAATACGTGTTCTTCATTTTTTACTGTTCATATCAGCAGTTTCCAACTAATTTCTATAAAAAATCACTTTTTGGGTATATTCTAACCAAATTCAAAATTACAATATTCAAGTATCGGTCTCATAGTCGGTCTTTAGCTAATATCATAAGTTTCTTGTAACAGCAGGTTACAGTACAATGTTTCACGTGAAAACTGATTCGCCTAAAATAGATCTGCAAATTTACTTTCAACTACATGCTTTTGAAGCAAGATTCTTATTTCTCTAGGTATAACTATCCATAGATCCGGTATCGATTATTGCTTACATTTCTCGAGTCCTTTTTTCTTTAATTTATCGACTTCAATTGATCTACATTACATCAGGATGCGAGCCCACAAAAGCAAAAAAATAATTGTTTATCTCCTAGAAAAAGCGAATATTCATTCTTTTCTTCATTTTAAATTCCAATTTTGAACTGAATCTGTTAGCTTCTATTTTAGATTCAATTTATTCCTTCCAAACGCAGAACTTAACATTTGAAATTGAATCTTGCTTTCCTATTGGCAATTTTTGCCACGATTTTTCCACACGGAGAAGAATTGAGGATCATAGTCAAAAAGACAAAATGCTAGGGTCAGTCAGATCTTCTTGATGGTCGAAAGAGCCTTCTAAATTGTTTTCGACATAGTAAAAGAGACTATCATTTCATAGCCAGACTGACTGTTAGAAGAAATAATATTTCTTTCAGACTTCAGAAGTTTCCAGTCCAATATCTTGAGGGCTTTATTAATATAATATATTAATATTCAAAAATTCAACTAGTTTTCAGTTAAGATTCATTTAGCTACGGCAGTTTTATTGTATGAAACTCAGACTGATGTGATTGCTTTTTCTCAAACATGTACACCAGATTGCAAGATTTCAAGGATTTGAAGGTTTTTCAATCAATTACAAGGAATTGTAATGATTTTCATGAGATTTTTATAGAATTTTACCAATGTAAAAGGAATTCAAGAGATGTCGTGTGTCAAAAAAATTATTTATTTTTATTTGCAATGTTGGTTTTCAACGAATAAAACAAAAACTACGCGCCCTATCCAAAAGTAATTGATAACATATTTGTAGATCTTTTTTGGAGCACAATTTTTGTCTCTTCATCTTTTTTCGCATCTTGCATAGTTTGACCTGAAAATGAAATTTTTTATTTTTCATTATTTTCTGTGCGATCAAAATTAGAATTTTCGATTTTTCAAGAAAATTCAAAAAGTGATGAATGTTTTTAAGGGCCTTCGAAAAGCAACGTTTTTCTTTTCCTAACTTTTCTCATATCGTGCGTTGTTCGGCTTAACATTTTCATTTTCGTTTGTTTTTGTGAATTTTGAAAATGTCGTAACTCTGATAATTTTCTTTTTATCAGAAAAAGTCGTGAGGATAAATTGTTCCGACGCTAAAAGACTGCACCAAAAGCCAATCCAATACATTGAGAGGGTCTCAAAACGTGGACATTTGACAAAAAAAAGGGGGGGGGGGGTCAAGTTTTACACAAATCTAATACCTTCTCTGATGAGTCTGTAATATCGGAATACGTCAAGAAGTGGAGCCTGTAGAGGATTATGAATAGGACATTCTGTGATTTATCCACTGGCAGTCGCACAAAACCAGGTATTGTTTATTAACGGGAATTTAATGAACAAAATTTTTGATTGTAAATTATATTGGTTTTAAATCTGTTCTAAATGATAGGGCACATTGGGTTAGAGTAAAGAGTAGAATAAAGGAACTGTACAAAATATTACAATATAACCGAGAAAAATAAATAAGTTACAAATTTCGAAAAACAAATTTCTCTAAAACATAAAGGATCATATAAATTTTGATAACAGTTATAACGAAAGCAATCATTTGATTTTTGCAAGACATTCTTAATGAAATGTACATATCTGCGAAGGACAGGCTTGATGCCTATAATCGAAGAGATAACGATTTTATCTAATCTGAGTAAAAAGCAGAATGTTCACTTTCTACATTTTCAATCGAATTCCTGGTTCATACAATAATTATTGTTCCTTGTAATTAGAAAAGATGAATATTTTTTCTCCGCTCGTGTTATCCTTGGCTGTTATCCTCAATTCTATTGGTGAATATAATATATCTATAATTTCAAGCACATTTTTTGTAAGTTATTGGACAATCCGAATTTTTGCGGTTTAGTCCACATTCTATCCCAATTTATATTTTCTTTAAACATTTTTTCGAGTTTTTGCGAAATAAGTAAGAATTTAATTTAAACCTATTCCAGAGGAATCCAGAATGTGTTTGTTATAGCAAAAAAAATTCGAAGTGTGTTTCTATTGATAGGGAATTCGTACCATATGTGCCCGTGCACATATGGTATACTCCTAAGGGTTCACACACAAATTACGTAAGACAATCGGGGAAGGGGTGAAATTCAATTGTTTCTTATGAGAGGAGGATTGGAAAATCTTACGATGGCAGGCTTGACAGGTCAAAATGTTCTAAAAACAGGGGAAATGAGCAGATTTTTCACGAAGATGAGAGAATAAATTCTTGTCAGTGAAATTAATGAAAATAAAGATGAGTTTTCAAGTAAATATTTGAATTTCCAATCAAAACGGATTAATTTTTTGCCAAAAAAATGTGTTTCATCCAAAAAAAGATTTCTCAGTAAAGAGGGGGAAAAATTGCAACCAAATCATTGAATTTTCAACACGAAAATAAAAAATTTCCAAAAAGACAGTTAATTTGCAATCAAGTGGCTCAATTTTCTACTAAATCAATCAAACTTTCAACTATAAAAGGTTTTACAACCAAAAACAAAATAGTTCAGTTTTCAGCTGAACTAACTGATTTGGAACTAAAATGATAATCATTCATCAAAAAATGGAATTTTTAAAAAAGCACTTCAACTGGAAATCAAGTAGGTAAATTTCAGCTAACGAAGATTTGAATTTTAAATGAAACAAGTTTGAGTGCAACCAAAAAGTACAAAATTTGAACAAAATAGTTGAATTATTAGCCAAAAAATACGAATTGAAATTGCATTAATTAATTGATTAAATAATTTCCAGTTGCATTTTTAACCAAGAAAGATTCAATTTCTACCAAAGCAAATCAATTTTTAATGAAGATAGACGAATTTTCGAGAAAAAAAACTTGAATTATCCAGAACGAAAAATTTTTACGACTTGAAAGAGAAGAAGTCTCAACACAATTGTTGAATTAAAAAAAAAAGGTAATTCTTAACCAAATAGTTCAACTTTTAACCAAAAATGATGACTTTTCATCAAGAGTGTTGAATTTTCAACAGAATGAATATATTTTTAACCAACTAATAAAAGGTTTACCTGAAAGATTGATTCCTAACCAAAAATATAATTGTGGACTTTCAACCAGAGAGAATTAATTTTTTACTAAAAATAGTATAAAATATAAATTTATTTATTTATTATTATTTATTTAATTATTTTGTAATCATTTTGTCAAATTATATGTGTATAATATACATCGATGAGTCATATACATTATACATATAATTGATTTTTTTTTAAATCTTATCGGCACCAGCCAGAGTTGGGAAGGCGTCAGTGAAAGTAACGCTACGGACTTGAGTATAGCTTAGTACGTTCCATGATGATGAATTTTGCCAAAGCTTAAGAATTTTACGAAAGATGAATTTCCCCGCAACGGTAGAGTAAAATAATGACTTAAAAAGTTTCCAAATAACTTTCATATTTCAGCCTTTACAATCTTTACCCTATTTCTCTCTTTTCCCATTTTTTAAATAATTCTTCTTCATTTTTCTTCTATTTAAAAAAAAACGTCTCTTTCATACTCTATATCTCGTTTTCTTGCTTAGATACGTTGAAAGTTTTTGTTGTTGTTAAATGTCTCCTATTATATATTTTTTCGTAATGCATCTCGTATAATCAAACATTCTACTGATAGAGTTGAAGTTAAACTAATTTGTAAAAAAATTATTTTTTGGGTCGAAGATTCATCATTTTAGTTCAGAAGTCCACTATTTGATAGTAATTTAACGTTCTTCTTGAAAATTCGCTATATTTTTAAGTAGAAAATTCTGCTGATGAGTAGCAAATTCGTCTATTTCTTTGAAAAATTTAACAATTTGGTAGCAAATTCAACTATTTTGGTGGAGAAGTTAACTGTTTGGTTGAAAAATAATTTTTTGTTTGTGAAAAATTCAACTTCTTTGTTAAAACTTAAACTCACTTGTTAAAAATTATGAATTTTTCTTGTTAAAATTTCTTAGGAATTTGAACACCGATCCTGCGATTCCTGTTAAAAAAATGAGGTTGGGTACTTCTTCCTCCGGGAGTGAAACATATGCTGGAAGAGAATACACAAGGAGACTTAAATCCTCTTTTTTTTGTTGCAGAGAGGAGTTCACAATTCGAATGTTTACCTAACGGCCAGCCTATCCCTGGTGTTCCTCGTTGCGGATCTTCTAATATTTCTGACATATTTAATTCTCCTGAAAGGTCTCTACCTTCTGCCAGACTTCAAGCTCCTCATTCTCCGGGCAAGTCTTCTACTCTTGCTGAGCCGTCACTTCGTGCCAGGTCCAGGTCTCCTTCTGCCAGTCGTTCTTCTTTACACCTCCTTGGAATTATACCACAAGAAAATAAATCTGTTCAACTTATTCCCCACACTAATCCGAACCGGCGATTCGAAGTTCGAAGGTACACTTTTCCACGTCATACACAACTTTTTACGAGAGGAGCAAGAAAACAAAATCGGCCTTTGCCAACCGAAGAGCAAACTGTATTAGCAGCCCACAATGGTGACATCTTTGCAATAATTGAGAGGAATAATACAATTCTTCGTGGAATATATATGTACAATGGAAACTGGCTTTCAAAAACAGCCAAAAATGAACATGAATAGTGGCAAAATAGAAGAAATGACTTCAGACGAAATCGAAGAAACTCCCTTAAGCAGCGATCGCCCAATCTCAAAGAATTTTAAATCAGTAATGGTAGATAGCTTTCGTCTACAACGTTAACATAAGTTTTTTTTAAATGTGAAACTAAAATAGAACATTCTTTGTGATCCGAAGTATCAAGTATAGTGATGGGTCAGTTGATGAGCATTCTTATTATAACGTATTTTGAACCTACGAGACATGCTATTTAGAGTTTCGCTCAATTGGTTTAACGCTAAACAGAAGCATAATGCACTGATAAAGTAATGTGGTACGGAAGGAAATGCTTGTTTGTAGTCAGTGTATGCAATGTGCAAGTTTCTTTGATGTTTACGTGCTTGCGACATGGCAACAGCGTGGTGACTAGATCTTCGCTGTATTGCAAGTTTTTACAAGATCCTTTTTGTTCTTCTGTGAGGTTGTCATTCTCATCCCAGTGAGAATATACCTCATCTGCAATGATAGCTGTAAGACATTTATAAATTGTTGAAAGGCAAAAAAAATGTAGGCTAAATTTCAGGGTTATTGCTTGCTTTTCCTTCTTCAAGTTATAACCACGCAGCGGCGAACTTGCTTCTGTTCGTTCTTCACCAAACACCCGACTAGTAGTTAGGCATGTCTTTCAATTGAGGGATGTCGGTGTTTTTTTTAATTATTTTGCTTTACACAGAGTTCACTGTAGAGCCTTCTTTCATCTGCCTGAAATCTTTGATTTTTTTGCCTTCTTGCACCAGTCTTATTGTACCGACACAGTCCAGCAGTAAGAACATCAAGTGTCTGCCGTTGGGAGTCTATGAACTCATTCAATAACCCTGGGGTCAATGTCTCGACGTTCCGAGGGTGGATGATTTTAGTACCATGGTGTGTCAGCTTTGTGTTTCAATTTCCTATATTTTATTGAGTCAACTCCGTTTTTCCATGGTGGATCTCGTTCCCTTCCTGGGGCAAAGACTTTATTTGTAGGCCTAGTTATGCGGCCCATCGTTCTAACGGCTACTACAGCTGTATAATACAGAAGACTTTATACCTCTGAGGCAGTGAGTGTTGCGTTTGAATGTATAGATAAAACCTTGTTGCTTAGATGATTTTATTGCGGATCCTTTGTGATGTACATCTTTCGCAGCGAATGCCTTTGTGTTCATTCTTTATTTCTCAATTCTAGTAAAGCACGACAAAAATATTATTCAAGGTGCTGCAGTTTTTCTCTAAATTTGCTGCTTACATCAACGTAAACGTAATATCTGGATTTGGTTCTAATGGATCCTATATCTGATCTTCATTATGCCTAGCACATATGCACAACCATCATGTGTTTAAGAAAAAAAACATAACCTCATTTTTAGAAGATTTGATCAAAAATGTGAAAGGATGAAATCCATCTTTCCAATTCTTTTACCATATTTCCAGAATGTCTTCCTGAGCGGGAGGAAACCAGGAATTCAATTAATTTGCAGTGATTTTTTTCTCGAATATTCTAAATACGAAAATTGAAGGTGGTTTTCTATGTTTTGTTCGGTACTGTCATTCTGTGTTAGAACAGGAAATTTGTGAAAAAATAATCATTCTCGGAATTTCCGTAAAGAAATATAATTTTAAGTTTAGGACAGGGAATATCCGTGAAGAATTATAATTTTTACTGGAGACAGCGAATTTTAGTAAATAATTATAATTTTCAGTCTGAGACATGAATTTTGAAAAATAATTTTAATTTGGATTTAGAAGAATGGAATCTGAAAACAGAGTTCTGTTTAAATTCTGAGTTATAATTTCCTCTCTGAAATCCTCCGATCCAAATTAGAAATCTTTTGAACAAAAAAAATAAACATCAAACGCATTTCGCTGAAACGTAAAAGATTATATAAATTGTGATATCAGTTTGAACGAATTAAGTAATTATGTTTTTTTCCATTAAACTGACTTTAATGAAATGTAAATATCTGCGAAGGACAGGCTTGACGTACATAATAATCAAGGAGATAACGATACTATATAATCTGATGAAAAAGCAGAATATTCACTCGTTACATTGTTAATAAAATTTTTTGATGATACTTTAATTATTTCTCTATCTAATTAGAAAATATGAGAATTTTTTCTGCCTTTGTCTTATCCTTGGCGATTATCCTGAATTATATTGGTAAATATAATAATATAGTGCATATATAATTAATTTTAAGCACAAAATTCAAAGCTAGACAATTTATTGTTAAGTTATTATAAATCTGTTGGACAAGTTATTACTTTATAAGTTTATTAATAATGTTAAAAAGTTAAAAGCATAGGATTGTTCTTATGAAACACTTCTAAACTTCTTATTGTACCTTTTTCAATTGTTTAAAAACAGTTCTATGTATTGAATAGTTTGACATGCAGTTCAATGCACAAAATATATGCAAGGAATCCAGGTCCTGAAATATTTCAAATTTCTGGTAGTTCAATTTCCTACCAAAATAATTACATTATTAACCATACCAGGGAAAATTCTCAAACAAAATTGTAATAGATAAATTTTCACTTATAATAATTAATTTACAACTAAAATGATGAACCTTCAACCAAGGAATCTTTAACCAAAAAAATATTTTAATTTTAAATCAAAGACGCTAGAGTGCAACCAAAAAATACGAATTTCCAACAAAAGAATTGAATCCTCAACCAAAACAGATTATTTGAAGTTGCATCTATTGATTGATTAATTCATTTTCAGTTCCATGTTTAGCCAAGAAAAATGACATTCTTACCAAAGAAAATTAATCATCCAAGAAAATTAATCTCAACCCAATTGTTAAATTTTCAACAAAAAATTTCATTCTTAACCAAATAGTTGAATTTGCTACCAAACAGGTGAATTTTCAACAACACAGTTGAATTTCTAACTAAAAATAATTCCTTTGAACAAAAGTGGTGAATTTTTATCACAATAAGTCAATTTTTTATCAAATAATGAAAGTTTGAACCAGGAATATAAGATCAAACTTTTCAGACAAACAGAATTACCTTTTAACTAGAAATAGTTAGATTTCCTTATAGGGCGAATAGCAAAAAGACTTTGAAACCTTTGATAGAAAAAAAGGAACTTCTATATTTCATAAACTAGTGAATAATAGTTAAAATAAACATTAAAGTTCGTGTTCACCCTGTGTTTCAGAATTTCGAATATTTTTTTGAAATTATATGTATATACTATACATCGATAAATATTATACTCATCGATTAATAGCTTCTCATTCAAATTCTTTGATATCTTGCAGGCCCAACACTGGTATCAAATCCTATTTTTAAAATCAGGAAAATTTCTGTCAAGAGATACAGTAGTTCCATGAATCTTCTACTTTTCTACCAACAGCCTGGTATTTGCATTATATTAAATCTTATTTTCTTCAAATTTGAATCAAATCCTACGTAACAGAATCTTGGACATATACAGCAAATTGTATCCGTCGAGAAATCCTATATTTTTCCATCAAATTTTTCTTCTTGCATGAGATAGATTGCGTAAGGCTTAATAGATTTCTTAATGACCATATTATGAAAGAAACGAGTAAGGTTTCTCGACGAGTACAGTTTCATAGACATTTTCATAATATTTTCATCGAATCCATATTTTCCATCTTAGTATAGATCAACACTGAAGACCGCTTTCGCATTACTACAGGAGGTACCATTTGTTAGTCGAGGTGTTTACCACGACGTAGGTTCTTAAGGCTTCCTCTTCAGGGCTTCCTTTCTGAACGTTACACATCTAACTTTTCTTGGAAGATGGTCAAATCAGGGCTTATCCTTACTTATGATGCTCGTGCATGCTACAGCTCGGTGTCCCTCGACGCCGCATCTCCAAAACTCGTTGTACTGTCAAAACCAGTTCAACATGCTGCCAAATGGCTCCAGCCTTGGCAGAGGGATCATCGCGTCATCGTCTTTTTCTTCCGAGCCCTGCAGGAGACCCAGAAGATTTTGATGTGAAACGCCCGCCAGAGTTCCCACGCCCGTTCTGCATCCAACTTGACAAATACCCTTCTTGTGTCCCTAAAAGGTTGCTCTGTCTTGTCCAATGGCAAGTTACCACGAAAGAACCCCCTTTAGAGCTTTCTCTACTTTTTCCATTTCGGGAGTTGGGTAGATATCTAAGATCTCCGCTTCAGTCTTGGAAACGAGATGGCGGACCACTACGCCTGTTCCAGCAGCAGCTGCGATGGCCGAGGGCAGCTTTGTCTTCCCTTTGGGCTTCTTGCCCTCCTTTATACAAAGTTCCTCAGCCGGTTGGATTTCATGTATCTCTTTGTGTGGTTCGCTATTTGTGAATTTGAGCCCTGCTCAATTTAGCAGGGTCCTGAGCCTCTTCTTCACCTGCCCGGACGTATTGGTCTCCTCTTTCAGACAGGCACTCTTTTTTTACTCCCCTTAAACAAATGAGAACGTTGGCTCTGCTTGTTTCCTCAGCTGAGTCCCGTTACAGACCGTATTCTTTTAACCTGCTGTCGTCTTAATTTCCTTGATCTTCTTGCCCAGTTTTTCAGCAAGACAATTTTCGCTGCTACCGAACTAGTCTTCTGTCGATCTTGCATTTCGCCCTATTTTATCCATGAGATCCAATGCTTTGTCTAGCCCATTTGTGATTAGGGGGTACATTTTTCTGTTTGTTCTGCAAAAATCCTTCATTTGTTTGAATAAGCTCTACAGTTTACGAATAAGCTTGGTCCACTTCTCCATTATCTGTTTCGCATAATCTTTCTGAATTCTCACCTCAGTTATGAGACTGGTATCCCACTTCTCCGTAATGCCAAACTCCCCTCGGAACAAATCCATACAAAACCTTCTGTCTGCTCATTACATTGTGTAACCGCATTCATCAGAAACCCTCGGTATATGGCTCCTGTGTCCGCAACCCGTGGACGTCTTCGGTGGTCTGGTCAAAGGCCCCAGTCGGGGGATGGAAATCAGTAGCAATTACATACAAATTTTTTATAAAAATAGATTGCTTTTGAGCTGGATACCATTGGGCACTTTCAATTTTGTTTATCAAATCCCATTACACTTTGTCAGCAGATCTCCGGCAAACTACTACATATAGCGCAACTGTCTAGTTTCAGAATTTGTTATTAATAGCTAACGCGTCGAAGAAACCAAACATTCCACTAGTGTGAGGCCCTAGAGGTTTATATTTATGTGGGATCTTTGTCTTTCATCTCTTCTTTGAAGTCCCCGTCACTTGTCTTTAATTTTGAATATTGAGGGGGCAATCTAGGTGTTTAATTGAATTCAAATTTCAGCTCATGTTGTCTAGATCAATGTAACGCTTATGCGAGGATTAATTTACATTTAGAATTACCTCAATTTTACCACACAATACACCGTGATGCAAGGGTTAATTTAGGTTAATTGGTCTTTCTGGTTGAATTCTAATGGCTGATAATTCGATTGTTTTGTTGTAAATTCACCTATTGAGTTAAAAATTGAACTATTTTGTTAAAAGCTTAATTATCTTGTTGAAAATTCAACTGTTTCATTGACGTTATCCTTTTTGTACAAATTTCGATTCTTTTGTTGAAATGGTATTATATTTTGACTTAAAATGTTAGCCCAAAAATGATGAAGTAGTTTAGGGACGGTCCCTAACATTTTTGTTCTACTACGTATAATCCTGCGATTCTTTTTGACAAAATCAGGTTCGGTATTTCTCTCTCCAGGAGTGAAAGATATGCTGAGGAGAAAACTAAAATATGGAAAAATATGCTGGAGGAGATTATACAACGAAAATTTAATCATCTGCTCTTTGTTGCAGAACTGAGTTCACAATTCGAGTGTTTACCCAACGGCGAGCCTATTCCTGGTGTTCCTCGTTGCGGATCTTCTAATATTTCTGACTTATTTAATTCTCTTGAAAGGTCTCTTCCTTCTGCCAGACCTTATGCTCCTCATTCTCCGGGCATGTCTTCTGCTCCTGCTGAGCCGTCACTTCGTGCCAGGTCCAGGTCTCCTCCTGCCAGTCGCTCTTCTTTACACCTCCTTGGAATTATACCGCAAGAAAATAAATCTGTTCAACTCATTCCCCACACTAATCCGAACCGGCGATTCGAAGTTCGAAGGTACACTTTTCCGCGCCATAGAGAAGTTCCGTTAAGAGGAGCCAGAAAACAAAATGTGTCAACCGAAGAGCATACTGTATTATCAGCCCTCAATGGTGACGTTTTTGCAATACTAGGGAGAAATAATACAATTCTTAGTGGAATATATACAATAAACTCTGGCATTCAAAAAAGGGTGAAAATAAACATGAACAGTGGCAAAGTTGAAGATATGACTACAGAAGAAATCAAAGAATCTCCCTTAGGCAGGGATCGCCCAATCTCCAGGAATTTTGAAACAGTAAGGGTAGAAGACTATCGTCGACAACGTTAACCCAATTTGTTTAAAAATATGAAATTAAATTCTTACATTGTTTGAGAATTGAAGTAGGAATAAAATATTACAAGTACCTGGTAATTAAGAGAACACAATCCATAATCGTCTGGAAATTTGTTTCGCTCAACTGCGTTGGTCCCCAGACACTTTTCAAACAAGTTTCGAATTTTAATGTGAAAAGTGCAAATTCTTATCGAAAATTTAATTGCGCATATTTTTCGGACCATGAGAGTTCCATATTCCTGGTACAATTTATTCACCAATAAAGTAATATTCTCCAAAAAGGATTTTTGTGCAACTTCATTCATATCTGACGTAAATCAGTTGTTATACTTTTTATTGAAAGTCGTAAATTTATTTTCCCAATTCTGATGCCCACTTCTGGACAATTTACAACTTTCTAGGACCAACAGATACATTTTTTTAAAGCGTTGAATTTTCAACACAATACATCAGGTTTCAACTAAAAATGATCAATTTCAAATCAAACAGAAAAGCGTTTTCAACCAAACATAAAGATGTTAAAGCTAGAATTGTCATTGTATTTGTCATTGTTTCAAGTGCCTTTAGACCGTGCAAAGACATAAAGCCCCTTGAAATCATTGAAATCCCTTCGAATGCTTTGAAATAACGTAAAATTATTATGCATTCTTTGTAATAATTTGGGATCGCTTGCAATTTTCGGAATCAAATTTAATATTTAAAATCCTACGAAATCTCTTGAACTCTCATACATCATTGAAGATCCTTACAATCTACTGAATAAAAGGAGGTGTTTATGGTTTCAATCGTGTGCCAAATTAAAAATCTTGTCGACGTTTTGTGAACATTGCAGATTAGCCAGAGCGCCCCACTGTGGAGACTGCTCGAACTTGATTGGCCAATCAAGTCTTTCTCAAAAAACTCTATAGGACAGAAAGCCGAATCAGATTGGTATTATATCCATTGTTCCTATTGATGTTATTCGGGTGTTTTAAGATTTCGATTGATTCTCTTCGTTTTCTTGGAAACACATTGTATGTTTTTGCGATGACGGTTGTCTTGTCAAATCAAATGCTTTGTCCAGTTTCGGTATGATGCTCACTGTCATATTCCTTTACACGTCGGCTCACCGACCTCCCGGTTTCTCCAAAATATACTTCGCCACAAGAGCAAGGGATTTTATATACTTTTTCTTATTGCTTCATCAATTTACTCTTTTGTGTAATCGTTCTGTAATAGGATTTGTTTAACGTTTTGTAATTCCTTTTATAATTTATCTTCATCAGTATGAAGATAGCTCTGTATACAGGGGAGTTGATGACCGATTGCTTTTAAGATTTGGGGTGGTGGGAAGAGGCATGTAGGTGTCTGTTTGTGTGGGTGGGTTTTCTGTTTACTTCATGTCCTAATATGTTATGAGATCTTTTGTTAACTACTACGCCCAAGAAAGGCAGTTTTTTGTTTCGTTCAATTTTCAAGGAAACAACGCTATGTTGTTTTTATATATACTCTCCACGATGCCTGTGATTTGCCAGAGCATCCCACCGTGATGACTGGTCGAACTTGATCGGATCGAAACAGATACCTACATGCCTCCTCCCACCACCACCCATCTTCAAAGCAATCGGTCATTAACTCCCTTGTATACAGAGCTGTCTCTATAACAGATAAAGATAACTTAAAAAAGGAATTACAAAACGTTAAACAAATCCTAATATAGGACAATTACACAAATCAAACAAATCGATAAAGCAATAAGAACAACCTACTAAGAAAAATAGAGAAAAATGACAACAATCCTACCCTACATTCAAGATATCACAAAACATATAGGAAGAATTCTCAACAAACACAACATCCAAACCATATTTGAACCACCTGGACAGTGGATTTAATATAAATACAATCTGGCTTTACGCCCTCCAGGATTTAAAAAAAAGACTTGGTTGGCCAATCAAGTTTTGCACACGATTGAAACTCGAAAACTCTGCTTTTATTGTAATGAATCATCATGATAGCCATAGATCTATTATTAGTGTACTGAATATCCTTGAAATCTTCAAAATCTTGCTATCTTGAAATATGGTGTGTAGCTTTAGAAGAAACTATTACCACAAAGGTCGTAGTTTTACACAACGCAACAACCGTCGCTAAATAAACGTTAAACCAAAATTAGTTGAATTTTTTAACAAAAATAGTATAATTTTAAACAAAATTCTAGAAGTTTTATATTTTATTATTAGGTATTTTTATATATTTTTTTATTTCCATATAATAATAATATTAATGATAATATGGAAATTTATAGAGAGCATATTAACATCTATCGAGCCGGTATGGAGTGCAAAAGTTGAACAACGTGGATGCAAGAGAGGTCTGGCAGGTTGCAGGGAGA
>CAKNYM010046332.1:0-58461 GCA_932195095.1 Andricus curvator
TGTTTGCTTTTTAACAAAGAATTTGACATTCAAAGCTTTATGACTATGGGTGGATCACCCTGTATACAGGGTGATTCATATGGTCGCAAATGGACAAGACCTTCTTCTTAAAATGGTCAGGAAACACGAAGAAGTGGGCAAAGGGGCGTTTCTCTACAAAGCAGCGGAGGAGGCTGCTGAAACACTCGGCCTTGACTTCAATATTAGGGGTGAGCAAAATGCATCAAATCTTATCCATCTTGAATACTCACTCCTGAAGGCCCGGATTAAGAAAGTACAGGAGAAAAACTTCCACGAGCAGCTCCTCGACAAGAGGATGCACGTCATCTTCCACAGAAATGTGGAAGATCAGTCGATGTCGTATGAGCTAAAGTTTGCTTTCCTTACATCACCCGGATTGGAGTCGGGCACGTAGGGCTTCATTTTGGCATGTCAAGACGGTGTCTTTTCCACTCTAGCATACCGTCGCCACATTTTGAGCCAGGACATTCCCGATGATAGCTGCAGGGGCGTGTCATGCACACCCCGAGCATCTAGGACACATACTATCTAGTTATCCAACTCATGCGGGAACGAACTACATCCAAAGGCACAATGCGGCACTAAGAGTACTTTATTACCATCTCTGTCACTCTTATGGCATTAGCCCAAATACCTCTCCGCTAAACGCTCCTAGAGAAATATAGTCAATTGTCGAAAATGAGAAGTGCCGCATATACTGAAACTTCATATTCTTGACAAGAGTTTCTGTTGCTCACTCGAGGGCTGAAAAAAACGTCACAGCCATGGAGAAAGAAAAGAAAGATAGGGAGTCCTTATAAGGGAGTTGCGACGGTTATACCCGGAATATTCTGTTAAGCTAATCGTCTTGATCATCGGCGCTCTTGGAGGTGCCAAGGTTTCACTGGTTAATAGCCTGAAAAGCGTCCTTTGGTCGCTCCGTGTCTTCAGGGTGCACGAGACTTTTGCCGGATCATCGTATTGAGTTCGTCGCAGACTGTAACCACCTATCTCACGGTCGTTAGACGTGGTTACAGCTGAAATTTTACCGCGATTTCTCTGGAAGCGGGTGCAATTTTTCAGATTAGCACCCGCTCCCGGCGAGATCCTCCGGTTGTCCTTATGACAACCTTTGAACTATATATACAGGGTGATCCTGAACTCATCATATTCCTTGTACATGCACATTCCTTGTACAAAACTGAACAAAAAACTAGTGTGACAAAATTTTGTGCGATCAATAGTTTTTAAACTATTGAGAGTTGTAATGAACCAATGGGAGCTGGCTATTCCTGCACGTACATAAGCATCCTGCGCGAACTCTAGAACGTGATGCATTTCAAGTCAGTAATTCTAATTTTCACCAGAGACAAACAACGTATTGATCGTACAACATTTTTTCACAGTAGTTTTTTCTTCAGTTTTGTACAAGGAATGTGTATGTACAAGTAATATGATGGGTTCAGGATCACCCTGTATATGAAATACATAAATGCTGTTATGCTCGTGATGATTTTTTTTGCCGCAGAGGTACCCAGGAGAATTGCGTAGTGCGAGAGATAGTGGCAGATGTTTGACGCAAAAGAGCAGAGGGCTCACAGGATGATTTCCAGATGAGATAGTCAATCTAGTTTTTCAATGCGGCATTAATCTTTCTATGCATCGCACTATTTGTGGATGAACCTATAAGCATTCCAACAGACAGATGATGAGTCTATGAGAGGTTGAATCGAAAGCTTTTCGGTACCTAATGCAGACCATAGACAAGACGCGTTGATGGGCTGCTGCGTCTGTCCAGAAGTAACTGTTAATTATAATATTCTCTCGACAGCCTGCTGCATCTTTTTCGGGCCACGTTGTTCGTACATCTCTCTCCACACAGGCCCAATTCTTCGAACAATCCTGTCGTTTAGGATAGCTGTAAAGATCTTATACAGCGAGTTCATACAAGTCATTGGACTGTAGTTCCCTGGATTGGACAAGGCGCCTTTCTTCGATAGGAGTACAGTGCGTCCTAACACCAGCGACTGCGGAATGAGCTTCGGCGACTTTTAATATAAGGCTAAGATGCTAGCCAAATGTTGGTGTGTGGAAGTAAACTTCTTCTACCAGAAGTACCTGAAATTATCTGGTCCTGTAGCGGAGAAGTTCCTTGTGCCCTAAAGTGCTTCCTTCACCTCTTCAGCAGTGATTGATGGACATTCCTCCTAAGATATTATGAGGTTGTCGCAATGCTCCTTGAAGCGGATGATATTTTCAGTGATTTTCTTTTCAATTTCAGTGTTTTCAGTATCTTGTATACGTCTCTCCAAAAAGTCTCTACCTCGTCGGACTTGGGTGGATTTTGGACAAAAACAGTGAGAATGCTGAAGAGGCACGATGGGTCGACGAGAAACTGTTGATTCTCCCTGCAGAACAAAAAGATTGCACAGCTTGCCTCCATTGATTAATATACTGGCAATGTCCCAGTACCCGAATTCGATTCATTCAAACTCAAATAAATATCTCTTATCAAATAATCCTCCAAAAGACTCAATACTCCTTTAGCATAGATTACAGCTATTTTGCAGTTACTGTAAAAATGTAGGTAATCAAGAAGCACAGTGCTATAAAGTAACGCGAAATTCTCAAAAAAGTTCAGTCCACCACCCAACCACCGAACCGAGTGAACCATCTATAGGTGAAAACCCTGAACAAAAAATATTTCGAGGATAGCGAAATTGAGCAGAAAATACTGGACACAGAGTATTTGCTATCTGTGAACGACTCTATTCAATTAGAGAACAATCGCATGGAGCCAGAGGATCAGCCCAGCTATTAGTAGACAGTGGAGTTTCCTTAAAGTTGATCAAGTGAAAAAATGCTCGTAGAATATTAATCACGTCAACAAATGACAACAAGAGTTATTAAGAGTTATTAAGTTTATTCAACATTCTTTGCAAATCCTAGATTGATTCTGCCATAACAATCTTCTCATCTGCGAAAGCTAACCAACGTTCCTTCACTTTTTCGAGATCTACACCTTCTTCGTCGAAGAGGGCCATTGTATAATATAGAACCAGTTACTCAGTTTCCCATTAACCCTTACACTCGCTTTACTACCTGTATGTATTGTTTTTATTGCTTGTCGGAGCCATATTGACTCCGTACTCTTTAAGGACTTCCCAAAGTTTACTTCTATTTACCTTGTCAAATGCTTTTTCTAGATCAACAAATGCACATAAAACTTTATTTCCTACTCTCAATCTTTTTTCTGTGATCTGTCTTAAGCTAAATAGTTGATCTGTACATGATATTCCTGGCATAAATCCACTTTGCACTTCCCATATCTTTTCTTATGTAATTTTCATTACCCTACGAATAAGTATTTTTGAGTATATTTTACTTACGGTACTTAATAAGCTGATACTTCTGTAATTATTGCAGTTGCTTTTATCTCTCTTTCTTTTGTATATTGGTACGATAATCGCTTTTCTCCAATTGTCTGGGATTTCTCTCGTCTCGATACATAAACTCATCAATTCGCACAACCTGTGAGGTATGTATTTGCCACCGTATTTAAGCATTTCAGCGCTAATATTGTCTACACCAGCAGCCTTACCGTTTTTTAAGTTCTTAATTATATCTCTAACCTCAGTGACACAGACTTTTTAAATTGGGTTTTCTAATGCATTATGTTCTATGTCGCAGTTATGTTGCCCTATATCTTCACCTCCTAATAATTCCTTAAAAGAGTCTTTGAAAGCGTCTACTATCCCGTCTCCATCATATAGCATTTCACCTTTGCTGTTTCTCATGCTGACAAACTCTGTACTTTTACTTTCCTTCATCTCTTTAAATAATAGTTGCATGGTTCCTTCAAAGTCGTTTTGTATTTTCTCCTCTTCTTCTGTTCTGATTTTATCTTTGCTTTCCTTGACTAGTCCTTTAACTTTCCTCTTTTTGTGTCTGTAATGATTTTCAAGTCTATTTCTCTTCTCATCGCTAAAACCCGTGATATTTAATGTTCTCTTGTAGGCTTTTTTTCTTGTCCGGCTGTCTAAATTTCATCATTCCACCACGCATCACCAGACTTTCTCCCTACCACTGCCGTACCATACACTTCAAGCGCAGTTTTAACAATGATATCCCGTAACATAGTCGACGCGTCCTCTATATCCTTATTGCTTCTAAGCGCCTCTCAAGTTGCCTTATCTATGCGTTCGTTTATCTTATTCTGAAAATCTATTCGCACTTCCGGTTTCTGTAAATTTTCAGTCTTGATTCGCGTTTGTTTCTTCTTTTTTTTGTTCTCTTTCTTCTCCATTCGAAACCCTTCATGACTTTTGTATCTTTTACTAGTTCTCTTAGTCTTTCATCCGCAATAACGAAGTCAATTATTATGCGGTTATTTTCTTTACACGAGGTGTACGTAAGGACCATTTTATGTCGAAACCAAGTATTTGTAATAAATAGGCCATTTTCTAAGCATGAGATATCTAATTTTTCCCCGTTATAATTTTCTCTTGCTGGATTAAAGTGTCCCAGAACGCGTCGTTGACTTTTCTCGGATCGCTATCAACTGGGGCGTAGCACACTATGACAAATAGTCTTCTGATCGCTACCTTCATTCTAGCCCACAACAATCTGGGCGATACAGAATCATGATCTTTGAGATGTTGTCTCGCTTTTTCATTCATAGTTAAACCGACCCCTTGACTACCATGTGATTCACTACCTACTCCTGACCATATTTGAAAACGGCCTTCAACCACCCCATTTTCTATGTTTCTACTTTCGCAACCCTTTCCTTCGTCTCAGGTACACATAAAATATCTAGTTTCCTTACGTGCATAGTTTCTCGTAGTTCTCTTCCCTTCAGATCATTCACTCCTCTAGCATTCCAAACACGAAGTCTCCATTCATCGCCTGAAACTCGACCTTTACGTTTCCAGCGTGAATACATTTTGTCAATTGAAGTTTCGGTCCATACTGAGGCTATTTTATTGTTTGTATTATTTATTGTTCAGATTGTACACCCAACTACCACCGTTATGCACAAAATTTGTTTTGCGAGTCGAAATCATATCCAAGTTAAGTAGTGATTCGCCGCATGGTGGAGAGTCTAGTTGTTACGTTAGTCCCACCAAAGCTTCTGTTACTGGGGGGGGGGGGGGGGTGGCAGAGAATGGAAACCGAGAGTCTCAATTGGTTGGTGTTTTATGCTGAGAAGGTCACCAGCCTTCAGCAGCGTTGTATTAGAAAGGAGTTCATACGTTCCCATCTGCCAATTTCCGGGCTACCTCTAGGCACGGAACCAAAAACTTATATATATATTATAAGGGATTTTTGACTATTAGCTTAAATTCTAATGGATCTAACTGAAACCTGGACTCAGAAACTGTCCAAGAGATGCCTGAAGGGCGCCAGGTAGTTTTTCTGCAATTAAAACTACCAAAACACTTATTTCTCTTTATGAATAACGCGCAGTGTGCCTGATAACTCCAGCAGAGGGGCGAAGTAAGGGGATGACGCAGTGAGAGGAGGAACGATTAACAGTCAGCATTTCAATTTTAAAACACTAGTATAATTCAGTACGAGAAACTTGATTACTACAACACCTTTAAATCCCGAGATTATATCGAGTGGGCTCTATGCCCACTCCAAAACAAAGTTACAATAAACTGACATTAACTACCGACTAAGAATTTAAACTAACAAAGTTCAACGGCTTGTGTCTACCAATTCGACACACGAAGTTAAAACGCAAGAAATTAAATTTATTGACCGAGAGAAATAATCGGGAACCCACCTGGCAGTAATCGTCCTCCTCGTGATCGACCTCTCATTTTCCTCTTTTTAATTTTTTGTTTTTCTTGGTAATTTTTCTATAGTGTCAACTTGGTTCTCGCTTCGCCACGAGGTACTTACTCGGAGCTTGGAATTACGAATGAATTTCAGAGTGGCGTCCCCGTTCTCCCTCTCATAGGAGTCGGAGCGCCACTCGAGCACGATCGTAGAACTACAGAGTAAGAGGAGCGACCAAAGGAAAAGGACTACTGCCAGGTTCGGTTTCCAGTAGAGTGATGGTGCGCAGTCAGCATGCGTTGTATGCCACGCAGGCCTTCGTTTTCTGCTGCTAGTCGATGGTCCAGGGGTGGGGCTGACTTGGATCAGCACGCAGATTCTCCGCGGCCGCTTGCTCCTGTTTTTCCCAGCGCTCTTGAACGTGCGGGAATCCCATCCACTACGCATGCGCCAGGAAAATCTCCTCTTCGTAGTCCCTGGTGACAGCAGACATCCAATGCAGCCAACCTCATAGGATCTGAAAGTTGTTGTTATTGTTTTTGGGGGGTGGTTGATCACCCCTCCACCCGAGTTGAATATGAAACAACAAAAGGAATACAGAAGAAATTAGAATAAATACGGAGAATCATATACTTGGAACCCCGTGGTCTGACAATTTGTGGTTCCGGTCGGATGACCCAACCTCCCTAGTTTTGACAGGCGATGAATTATTCCTATTTTTAACTGGTTTAATTTAATGTAAAAGTCAAGGTGAGTTTATGAGGATTACCATACCACGCTGGAAACACCAGTTCCCGTTAGATCACTGAAGTTAAGCAGTGTTGGGTGCGGTTAGTACTTGGATGGGTGACCGTCTGATACTACTGCGTTGCTGTTGTCGGCCGTGGGTGTGGTGAGCCCACACTTGTAGTTATTTACTACAAGGAACTATCCACCTAGAAACACTACCCGAATCGGGTAGTGTCACGCTTACCCCTAGAGGCTCGCCGAAAGGGAAATAGCTTAATGGTATATCAGGGTGTCTACCCAAATCCCGGAAAAAAATTCCCTGACAATTCCAGGTTTTTTCCAGGTATCTTAAGTTTTTTCCAGGTATAATTTTTCATAGCATTTAATTTAATTTAAATTCAAATATTCCGCATATTTTAAACGCGCTGTCTATGGTTATGGACTTTTCCGTAACTCCAACCCCTTTTCTAGCTCGTTCAGAGCTGACATAGACAGTGCCTAATTTTAAAAATTCGACTCGGAATATGTATAAATTTTCGCGAGTTTATTATAAATAATATTTTTTTTCAGTTTCTAGGAATTTAATTAATATTACATGACATTCTAAAAATATTTTAGCACGATCGATTAATTAAATAATTAAATGATACTAAAAATATAATAATTTCTTGAATTCGTCTCTGAAGTCCATGAATTTTTTTCCTAAAAATACATTAATTCTCAATCAAACAGTTGGGTTTTTTAACTCAAAAAGATCAATTTTTAAACAATTAGCTGAATTTTAAACTAAGAATGAGCAGTTTCCAACCAAAAATGGAATAATTAAATTTTCAGCTAAAAAGTTCATATTCCACCCAGAAAAAAAACAGATTTATTTTTAAAACAAATTCAATTTAACTTTCAACCAAGTAGTTTTATTTTGAACCAAAAAGATGAATTTTCAACTAAAATGATGAATATTTAACTGGAATACTTGAATTTTCAACCAAAAAGATAAATTTTCTACCACAAAAAAGATTTTTCAACAAAATACATCATATTTCAAAGAAATATTTGAATTATCAACTACAAAAAGACACATTTTCAAACAAATAAATGAATTTTGAAATAAAAAAGATCAAGTTTCAACCAATAATTTAATAGTTGAATTAAAAAAAAAGAAGAATTTTAATCTGAAATGATCAATCTCTAACTGGAATAGTTCATTTCTCAACAAAAAATATGAATTCTCAACCAATCGCATTTTCCAACGAAAAGAAAATTATTTGCAACAAAAACAAAACTAATTTTCAAAAAATAGTTAGATTTTCAAACAAAGTAATGACTTTCCAATAAGGATGATGAGTCTCTAACTAGAATCATCAAATTTTTAACAAAAAAATTAATTTTCAACCCAGAAAATTAATTTCTACCAAAAAAGTCAGAATTTTCAACTAAAAAAGATTAATTTTCTACCAAAAAGACGATTTTTCCAAAAAATACATTAATTATCAATCAAACAGTTGATTTTTTAAACTCAAAAAGATCAATTTTCAAACAATTAGCTGAATTTTAAACTAAAAATGATCTGTTTTCAACCAAAAATGGAATAATTAAATTTTCAGTTAAAAAATTAATATTTCACACCAAAAAAAAAAAACAGATTTATTTTAAAAACAAATTTGATTCAACTTTCAACCAAGTAGTCTTATTTTGAAACAAACAGATGAATTTTCAACTTGAATTATGAATATTTAACTGGAATACTTGAATTTTCAACCAAAAAGATAAATTTTCTACCACAAAGACGATTTTTCAACAAAATACATCAATTTTCAAAGAAATATTTGAATTATGAACTTCAAAAGGACACATTCTCAAACAAATAAATGAATTTTGAACTAAAAAAGATCAAGTTTCAACCAAAAATGTAATAGTTGAATTGAAAAAAAAGATGAATTTTCAACTGAAATGATCAATCTCTAACTGGGATAGTTGATTTTTTAACAAAAAATATGAATTCTCAACCAATTGCATTTACCAGCAAAAAAAAAATGATTTGCAACAAAAACTAAACTAATTTTTAAACAATAGTTAAATTTTCAAAGAAAGTAATGAATTTTCAACTAAAATGATGAATCTTTAACTGGAATAGTTGAATTTGAAACCAAAAACATGAATCATCAAATGTCCAACAAAAAGATTAATTTTCAACCCAGAAGATTAATTTCTACCAAAAAATTCAACATTTTCATCTGAAAAAGATCATTTTTCATCAAAATATTGAATACTTGCAAATGGTTGAAGTTGCAACTGGAATAGATCAATTTTCGGTAAAAAAAATAATTTTCAGCCAAAGAAAAAACGAATTTTCAACAAAATTGCTCATTTTTCAACCGAGGAGATGAATTTTCTATTAAAATGATGAATCTTTAAGAACAAAAAAAATTACTTTTTAACAAAAGATAAACTCTCAACCAAGTAATTAAATCTTCATTCAAAAAGATGAGTTCGGAACGAAAAATGTAATAGATGATATTTCAATCAAAAAAGATTGAAATTTTTAAACAAAAACAATGGAATTCAACCAAAAAGAACGATTTTTCAACAAAATACATGAATTTTCAACGAGATACTTGAATTTTCAACTAAAACCGATCAATTTTCAACCAAAAACAGAATACTTGAAATTTCACTTAAAAAATTAATTTTGAACAAAGAAAAAAAAGCGAATTTTCAACAAAATAGTTCAATACCCGTAATATAAAGCTACTTTTACAAATGAAGAATCATTGTTATTCGATTTAATATTGCAATTTACAAAAATTAAGCACGTTCTCGAAAAAATTCCCTGACTTTAAAAGAAATTCCCTGACATTTCCAGGTTTTTCCAGGTATATAAAAATTCCCTGACAATTCCAGGTTTTCCAGGTTTTCCAGGTAGGGTAGACACCCTGTATATATACTAATAATAATAGAAAATTAATCATCACGTTGTGATGTGATATTAGCCGTCGAACTCTCATATTCTAGGCTAATATCTCATCTAGAGTTTAAGTTGTTATTGACGTTAGCAATCTTTAACATTTAATATAATAAATGAAATCACAACAAAGACTATAGTTCTTTTCTGTAATAGCCATAGAACTCTTATATTCTCGACTAGTATAGTACTGTTCGCAGACAGCCCGTGGATTTGATCCGTGATTCCAAACTCATATCCCCAGTAACTGATTTTGAAGCTGAATTTATAGTTTGTAACTGTATTTGTGCGGCGTATGAAATACCCCGTCACAACTCCCCCTTCACAAGATTCGGCCCACTGGGGCGAACACCAGGTAGGTGCCCGCATCTCTCCGTCTTGTTTTAATTTGTCAAAACAAAAAAAAAATGGTTAAAATTGGTTAATTACCAGACCTCGAGTTCCATACACCATCATACACAGGTGTATCCAAGTAAGAAGACGATACGGAAAAACAAAGTAAAGTTTTGATAGTAAATGAGAAAATAAAAAAAAATTTCGTTCTGAGGGATCATTTGAATTGAGTGGATCCGATCTATTGCCGGCCCGGTGTGGTAGTTCACTGTCTGGGCTACGCTTAGTTAATTCATGTTTTATTGCTTCCCTAATTAACACAAGTAGAAATGACACTAATATACTGAGGTTTTTCCGATAAACTTCGAAATTGCTTATTCTACTTCTATTTGAAATTTACTTATTTAAGTCACCTGAAGATTTTTATTTCAGCAGAATTACTAACAGCTAGCTTAATTTTTTAGTCATGAAAATGAATAATGCAGGGGATTATAGCATAAGAGACTATTTATTTGTGGGGCATGGCCCCCCCACAGGCCTTACAATGGCGCTTCCTGCCCTCACTCATCGCTGAGGTTCGTTCCAGCGAGGACACTGGTTCCACTTGTGGTCAGTTCTCCCGCACTTTCACACAGCGATTCTTCTCCGCCCTTGTAGCCCCCCACATCACTGGCCTGCGTCGCCGCTTACGGAAGGCCGGGTCGTTCCGGATTCTAGCCTGAACCCGTTCCCACATGGAGAGGCCGTGGGCCCCCGGTGAGGTGGGTTGCGGAACAGCCCCCGCATCTTTAGGCGCTGACTTTTCATCTGCGGACTCCCGCATCCCCACAAGCCCCGCATTATATATCGGCCTGGACCAAAGCCGCGAAGTTTACCGCCCCCTCCGGGAGTGGTTGGTCCCACTCCAGGTCCGAAATGGACTTTGGTGGGCTGAGTGTGGGCTGATCAGTTGTGCAGGCGATGGCGCCTCCCACCGCTCCTTCCTCCTCGAGCTCCCTCGGTGATCCTTGCCCGAACTGGTGAGTGGGTGCTGCTGGGTTAGAGACGGTGCCGTCTCCCGCCGCTCTGGATCCCCTCAGTCGTTCCACCAACTCATCGTGCGGGATCACTGGAACAAATGCAAGAAAGGCGCCCAATAAGAACTGATCTATCCCATCCTGGAGTTGTTGTCTCTCTTAGCTTATAACTGATCGCAGTTCGCCTCTCTACCGGTGTTATCGCCTAACGCCCCTATGTCGAATAGGAGCGTTCACGTAGTCTCACGCGATTACCCACGCCTGAATAGTTTTTCGCGGACGGGGCTTCGACCCAAATTTTAAAATGCCGGAGTCACTCGGTTGGTACTAGGAAGTGCCGTGTTGTAGGCAAATGGGAACTCATTGAGGTGGAGGTCCCAATTTCTATGATCTTGGTCAATGAACGATCTGATCATAGTTTTGAGAACTCTATTCGTTCTCTCCACAGGATTAGCCTGAGGATGATAAAGTGGTGTGAACGAGCGGTGGATACCAAATTCCACAGCAAGGTCGTTCACCGCGTTATTATTAAATTCGGTGCCACTATCCGAATGGAGCACCTTAGGTGTTCCCCACCTTGTCACAATTAATTCAAGGAAAGCTTTATTGATGCTTTCTGCATTGGCCTTTTTCAACGGTGCCAACTCGATCCATTTTAAGAATAAGTCCTGGAATACTAGTGGGTATTCATATCCCTGTTTACTACGAGGGAAAGGACCCATGACATCGGTTGCCACGACTGTCCATGGCTCCTGGACTATGCGTTGGGTCATAAGCCCTCGTGATAGGGCTTGCTCAGGTTTATTGAGCTGGCACGCTTCGCAATTTCTAACGAAAGCCGTGATGTCTTTAAACATGCCAGGCCAATAATAGCGAATTGCGGCACGATGGTAGGTCTTCTCCCTACCTAAATGGCCGGCTTCAGGCGTGCAGTGCACTTCATGTATCAGTTCTGACTGGAGGTTCTTAGGAACCACCAGTTTCCAAGCATCATAATCCTCGATGATGTCTTTCAGCAGCGGGTTGTTCCGGTACTTCAGAAGCTCTCCGTTTACCACCTTCCAACCATGGTACTTCCCGGGTGACTTCAACACATCCTCACGCCGCCTGGCATACCACTCGTCCTCGACAGGCATCATGGCCGCAATATGGTCGATTTCACCATCCTCGAACATCCGAGATAGTGCATCCGGCATTTGGTGCATCGATCTCTTTCGGTGGAAAATTTCGAAGCTATATTCTAGGAGCTCCAACGCCCAGCGCGCCAATCTCCCTGTCGGGTTTTTGAGATTGTATAGCCATCGGTGGCTACTGTGATCCGTAACCACTGAAAAGTGGTACCCTTCAAGATAGTACCGAGAATTTCTGATGGCCCATACTACGGCCAGGCACTCTTTCTCGGTTGTCGAGTAGTTCCGCTCCGCCTTGGACATCACTCGACTAGCGTCTGCGATGACACGCTCGTGCTTGTCTTGAATTTGGGTGATTACAACCCCTAAACCAAAATCACTTGCGTCCGTTTGGACGCAAAATGGTAGATTGAATTTGGGGTATGCCAATACCGGCGATGACACCAAGGCTGTTTTTAGAGTCTGTAATGCCTCCTCCTGCTCGTTTCCCCAAGAAAATTGTAATTTTTCTTGGTTAAACGAGTGAGTGGCTCACAGATTCTAGCGTAGTCCTTGATGAAGCGCCTATACCATGACGTAGCCCCTACGAAACGTCTGACTTGTTTACCGTTTCTGGGTTGAGGATATTCAAGTATGGGGCGCACCTGATCATCCTCTACCAACAACCCATCTTTGTTCACCTTGAATCCCAGAAATTTTACTTCCGTTTGACAGAATTTATACTTGTCTGGGCTGAACGTCAGCCCTGCTTCATTTAAGCGCCTAATGGTGCGCTCCAACCTATGCAAGTGTTCTTTAAAGGTTTCAGCGACGACGATCACGTCGGCGATGTATACAAATACGTGTGGTCTCATTTCCGGGGTGACGACCTTGTCCATCAACCGTTGAAAGGTTGCTGGAGCCCCGGTGAGACCAACCGGCATGCGTCTGAACTGGTACAACCCTTTTCCTGGTATAGTAAAAGTCGTGATTGGCTTACTATCTTCACTGAGAGGGATCTGGTGGTAAGCCTTGTTCAGATCTAGGGTTGAGATTTATCGAGCGGAATTTAAGCGGTCCAAGATTTTCACCATAAACGGAATCGGATACGCATCTTTCTTTGACACCTCAATAACCCGTCGAAAATCAATACACAGGAGGTAATTACCGTCCGGCTTACGGGTCATTACCACCGGGCTGCACCACTCACTATTTGAAGGCTCAATTAAATTCTGCTCAATTAATATATTCGCTTCTGCGATTAACGCGTCACACACTTTAGGTAACTTACCGGGTTATGGTTTTATTATACCCGACAGAAACTGGTCTAACTTTACTTTCTCCGCTTCGTCCAGCAATGCAATGCCTTTACAAGTGCTCGCCAGCTAGCCACAACTGCTTGTCACGCAAATCCAGAACGAAACCGAACTTTTCCGCAAATTCCATGCCTAGTACCAGAACCGAGTATCTGTAACCCTACTGACCCAAGATAAGTTCTAGATGAACCCGTATCTACCAATGAATGGATTTCAGTACCCCCTATCGCTATACTAACGTAGGGTATCGAGTTGGTACCAATCCCTGATAGAAGATCAGGCGTAGTTTCAGAAGAGTTGTTATTGATCTGTCCCTTCGTCCCCTGAGCATCTGAGAGTTTGGTGAGTCCAGCACTCAAAGATGGGTATGATTTAGAACGAGAGAGAGCGATTTTAAAGAACGAGTGGGAACATGAGTTCCCGAATTCAATTGAGCGACTGAGGGTGGGAGGTCTCTCTCCCCGCTTCATAATTTGAAGCTGGGTGATTGAAATTCAATTCAGGTTGAGTTTCAGAAGTTAGCTTCTGAGGAAATTCAGGTTTAGTTTGAGAAAGGAGTTTCTGAGTCAATTCAGGTTGACTTTCAGAAGATAATTTCTGATTCAGTTCGGTTTTAGCTTCAGAGGTTGAGTTCTGAGTCAATTCAGGTTTAGTTTCAGAAGATGAGTTCTGAGTCAATTCAGGTTTAATAGTTGAATTTAAAAGGGTTGAGTCAGGTATATCATTAATAGCAGAAATAAGGATCTGCCTTGGAATAAAAGGAGTGGCGTCGACCCTGAGACGGCCCTCCTTCAATGGTTTCCCTGACAAAGAGCAGAATTGAAAGTCTGCCTAACTTGGCCGTGCTTGCCACAATTATAGCAAAACTTCGCCCCCCGAGTTTTACATTTTCTCTAACCGTGAGCCGCTCCACCACAATTGAAACAGGCTAGTTCAGCCTTTGGTTGGACCCTCTTTCTCAGAGGTGGACTCCCTCTTGTGAAGGCAGGCTTTGTTGAGGCATGCGCCAATCCCTCCTCACTATGAGTCTCGTCCTTATTGGTTTTGGAGCTGAGTATATTATTATTATTATTTCTGGTTTGATGACCACTTCCCGAATTAGGCTTATCATGTGAAGAGGCCTGGGTGCCCAGTTTCTCCACCAACTTTACCAACGCACTCACCGAGGATTCCAGAGAGGAATTGGCACCGCTGGACGCGTTTCCACTGGCAGTCTTACCAGCTCCGCGAGAAGGGTTAGTGCTTTTGGCATAGACCAATTCAGGGAAGAATGAATCTTCCGAGCTGGGAGGTGAACGCTCCTCTTTATCTAAGTTCGCCGTTCTTTCTACTTCTACCGCAAGTAGCGTTAATTGATTATAATCTGAAAACCCGAAGCGGTGAATCGACCTTTGAAGGTCAGGCCGAAGATTACGATGGGCCCTGTCCATCTGTTCTTGCTTGGTAACAGGCCGTTGAAATTTCAAAACAAACCTTGTAAGCAGGTTAGAAAATCAGCGGTTCTTTCATCACGACCCTGATAACGAGTGGCGACTTGTTCCTCAAGACGCCACTGATATTTTACGTCGCCGTGCATCATAAGGAATGCAGTTTTAAAATGTTGCCACGTAGGCCAGGGATGGCAATTATAACGGAACCATTGTGAGGGTCCTTTTTCAAGAATGAATGGAATCCCTATTATGAGTTCCTCATCAGTGAACTTGATTCCCCATTTTTTGACGATCGTATCCACAGTTTTATTGCGGTGGAACGGTTGAGGGAGGCATCTCAATAGTGGCCTGCTGAAAGGAGGGATTAAACCTCTGTGGTCCAGCTGCGAAAAGCGGAAGAGCCACAAAATTTGCCCCTAACTCAGGTGATGCCCCTGCAACACTGAAGGTTGTACTGTAGGACGGAGAAATATTACTTTGCCCCGAACCTGGCTGAACGAGTTTCTGAACGGGTTGAACTCGTATTGGTTCGTATTGCGAAATTGGGGCGAACAGACTGCTCCCCCATCCCCTATTTGGATGGGCTCGAGTGGGATTGAACCCCGCAGAAAGCGCACTAGGTTGTGTGAAAAACATTGGAACGGCTCCATTTTGATCGCCAACTGGTTGTGATGTGAGGTCGAATCCCGAAGACACCATTTTTCGTGATGGTGCTTGCGCGGTAATTGTCTCGTAGTGACAAGGGACGTGTCCGGCTACGCGGCCACCCCTTTTTTCAATACTATTCGGTGGGAGGTACGGGGTCGAGATCATCACTGACCTCGTATAACAGAACACGTTGGAGGTGCTAGTGAGCGAAGTATGAACGCTAGTTACCCCAGAGTATGAGGTGTGAGCTGTGGTTCACGGGCCCTATTAGTTAGTTGCTCACCAGTGCTAAAAGTGGGAGAGTCGAATAATTTCTCGGCAGCACTCATACTATATTCGTATAGGTCTGCCTCACAGCCATTACGCGATGGGGCTCTTCCCGTGTGAGGTAACACTCGGCCTACTATTTCGTTGATAACCCCCTGTAATTCGACTGAGCGATGCACGTCGTCCATGTCCATTTCCGATTCGCAGTTCGCGGGTTGGGGCATTTCTGGTACCGAAACTGTCCTTCTCAGGGACCGTATGGCCCGGACCCGTAGAAATTCTAAGTATCCCGAGAGGTCCAGCTCCCTTTCGCCCAAGTATCGTCTAAGGTCATCTTCAGACATCGACAACACGTAAGGTGGGATTTCCATGTCCCGTTCATCCGCCATTTAAAATGAATATTCAGTCCCACAACCGAATTCAAAATTTCAAGGCACAATCAACAAAAAAATTCAAAGCATATTCACATCAATTAAGGTACAGAATCAATTATCTTTAAATTTATCATTCGTATCAACAGATTAAATTCAAGCAAATTTACAATTATCCTGGCGGAATACTCAAATCCAGGTAATGACAATTGTGATTTCTAGGATTGGTGTGAGTCAATTTAACCAACAGTCTGTTAATCCTTGGTACATCAAAAAGGATAAAAAAAACAATTTTTAACTGACCAATAACCATTATTATTTTATTAAGGAATTTTTATTTGAAATTGCATTGAGGTTATGTCGATGCTGCTGAAATGCAACCTGGTTTTTATATGTTTGTTTACCCTTGAGACATCAAAAAGGAAAAACAAACAATTTTAAACTGACAGATAATCACCATTATTTAATCAGGCGAGTGTCATTCGAAGTTGTATTGACGTTATGTCAAGTTTACCCCACTATAGCCCCAACCTTTTCTGTCTCTTCATCCTGGAGACTGTCTGTTTATCCTTATCCACACCACGCTGAGAAAACCAGTTCTCGTCCGATCACTGAAGTTAAGCAGCGTTGGGCGCGGTTAGTACTTGGATGGGTGACCATTCGAGTATACTGCGTGCTGTTGGCCCGTCGTGGGTGTGGTGAGCCCACACTTGTAGTTATTTACCACAAGAAACTATCCACCTAGAAACACTACCCGTATCGGGTAGTGTCACGCCAGCCCTGAAAGGGAAATGGCTTAATGTTATACTTACTTACTTCAAAAAGGATAAACAAACAATTTTTAGTAGGTTTTTTTTTTTAATTAAAGGTGATGGTGAAATTAAAAGCTTCGAGCAACTCCGTTCCCAACACACCGCTGTCACCTCAATGCAACCCTAGTTTTATTTGTCTTTATATCCCTAACACATCAAAAGGGACGAACAAATTATTATTCTCTGACCAATTAAACTTCTTAGACCATCTGTAACATTGTTGATTGTTAATTAATAAAATTTGTTTAATTTTTTTAAATAAATCATCATTTAGTTCCACCTTCAAAAGGAAAGTTTATTTCTTTTTGATTAAAACAAAAATGAAGTTTGTTTTCCAACTTCATTTTGATGTTATTTGTTTTTCCCAAAGCAATTTACCTTGATTCAACAATTGTCCTTATTCATAAAAAGGTTTAATTTTTACAATTACTTTTTATTTTCCTAAATTATCTGAAGTTAATTTTATTTGAATTTATGAAACTCAATTGGTCAATATTGTTTATCAACACCCCAATCGCTGTTCTATTTGAATTGCCGTGTGGCGACTCATTCTCTGTTATCACCAGTCACCTCAAACTTCAAAACAATTTCCATAATAATTGGTACTTTATTTGTTCCGATTAAATTCTTAAGACTTCAACTTGTCTTACCTTTCAATTTTTTATTTTATTTATTTTGGAGTGGAACTTTAAAAGTTCAAATTCATTCCATCTCCAAATCTTTTCCTAACCTTCCCTCTGCGTTACTCAGGGCCATACGTAGGGCGTCATTTATAACCTGATTTTTTCCGATTATTTTATTTTTCATTATTTCACTAAAACTTGGACTCAAAATGAGCCCAGGAATTGCCCGAAAAGCGCCAGATAGTTTTCCTAACCTAAAACTAACAAAGCATACTTTAAATAATTGTAATTGTTCTGAGAGATTCGATGAATTAATTGCTCGACTGCCCCAGAAGAGTAGCGGAGTAAGGGGTAACGCAAGGGGAGAGGTTACCAAAAAAATCAATCACACATTTTTCTTTCACATGAGGTTAGATATAATTTAACGCAGGTTTTAGGAATTGGATCACAATGAAAACAACGATAATTATAACGAGTTGGCCTTTGCCCTACTCAAAGGAGAGCTATCGTCTGGAAACGACATTTCCTACAGGGTTAAAGTACCCGCCATCTTTAATCTACGCGATTCTGATTATAGAATAGTTCAAGTGACCACTCGGTCAGCAAGTGACAAATTTTAACAGCATGTGTCTATCAATTCGGCACACGACGTTGAAACGCGAAGATTAATTTAATATTCAACACAGAGAAATGAAAGGGGACCAACCTGGCAGTATCCGGCTTCCTCTTGTTCTTCCTCTCATTTGTAGTTCGTATTATTTATTTGTGGTAATGGATTCACAACGAAGTACTCTCTCTGAGTTCGGAATTACGAATGAATATTCAGAGTGGCGTCTCCGTTCTCCCTCTCATAAGAGTCGGAGTGCCACTCGCGTAAAGAGCGTAGAACTACTGAGTGAGAGGACGAGCGAAGGAAAATGAAAACTGTCAAGTTCGGTGCCCAGCGGTGTGGTGGCGCACAGTCGGAGTGCGTTATATGCCACACAGACCTTAGTGGTCTGCTGCTAGTTGATGGTCCAGGAGTGGGCTGACTCGCTTGAACGCGCAGATTCTCTGCGGCAGCTTGATCCTGTTTTTCCTAGCGCTCTTGCGTCAGGAAAATCCCCTCTTCTTAGTCCCTGGCGACAGCAGACATCCACTGCAGCCACCCTCGTAGAATTTGACAGTTGTTGTTACTGTTGTGAGGGGTTGGTTGATCCACCCTTTCCACTCGATTTGAATATGAAATAAAGTAATACAAACGGAAATTAGAGGAAAGAATGAAATTTCTATAAATTGGAATCCCGCAGTCTGGCAAGTATTTTTAAATCCGGTCTGGTGACCTACCCTTCCAATTTCGACAGGTAATGAGTTCCTTGTCTTTTTAGTGGAATTTAATTAACTTAAGTCTAAGTCAAATAAAAGAATTTCCAGAATTCAAACATTCTCTTTAAATACTAGCCGTAGAACTCTTATTTTGTCGGCCAGTACCGTAAAGGTTGTCAGACAGCCCGTGGATGTGATTCGTAATTCCAAACTCATATCCCCAAGAATATTTCAAAACTCAATTTTATGGTTTTAATGTATTTGTGCGGTGGACGAGTTACCCCGTCACAATATATATAATAAGTATATAAGTTAAACAACTACCGCAGGGTGCCACTGAGAGCAACTGCAATCTAAAAAAAATGTTAATAGCCCCCAGTTGAATCGCGGTATATCACACCTATGGCCACGTCTCACAACCGTGAGCTGGGTGGTCACAGGTAACGACGAAATCACAACGACAGGCCGGCAAAACCCTCGTGTGTCTTGAGGACACGAAGCGACCCAAGGATGACAGCTTTCTGCATCCATCTCGCAAGTGCCTTGGCATATTTTTGGCACGCGGATATGGCTTTAAGGTTAGGAAGCAGTGATAGTTTCGCACCTCCGAAAGCACCTATCACAAGGACAATCACTTGCACCGAATATTTTGGGTACAGTCGTTGCAGCTCTCTTTTAAGGTCTTGATACCTCTCCTCTTTTTCTTTCTCCTTTGCAGTGATGTATTCGGACGAAGCCGAGAATTCGATCACGAATATAGTTCGTTTTTTGAAGTCTTGGAGAACAATGTCAGGCCTCGATTGCGCAACGGAGACTGCTACCCGAAAATCGTAGTTCCAGAAAATTTGGCACTTCTCGTTTCGGACAATCGACTCTATCTCTTTTGGAGCGTTCGGCAGGGCAGGGTCGCGGCCAACACCGTAAGAGCGACAAAGATGGTAATAAAGCACTCTTAGGGCCGCATTATGTCTATAGATATACTTCGTTCCCGCGTGGGTCGGACACCCTGATAGTATGTGTTCTAGGTACTCAGCGTGTGCATGACACGCTCTGCACCTATCACTGGGAACTTCTTGACATAAAATGCGCTCACGGTATGCTAAGGTGGAAATGACACCGTCCTGGCATGCGAAAATAAAACCCTCTGTACCTGAATTAAGCCCTGATGATTTGAGGAAAGCAAAAGTTTGCTCCTTCGACAAGGACTGTTTTTCTACATTTCTGTGAAAGTTTCCGTGCATTTTCTTGTCGAGTAGCTCTTGGTGAAAATTTGCAACCTCTGCTTTCTTCACTTTGGTTTTTAGAAGTTAAGCATCTAGATGAAGTAATGCACTTTCCTCACTTCTGATGTTAAAATTCAGGCCAAGGGTCTCGGCCGCTTGCTCCAAGGCTTTGTAAAGGAACGCTCCTTCGCCAATCATCTCGTGGTTCCTGACCATCTTTAAGTGAGGATCTCTGCCATTCGCAACGATGTAAGCTGTACTTAGAACAATCCGGTTATGAAGACACTGGAGATTCAGAAGTCCGCGTCCGCCTTGATGGCGTGAAATGTATAATCGCGGAACTGACGAATTGATATGCAAGCTTTTATGCATATGCATGATCTTACGTGTGGTGACATCAAAGGCCTTAAGCTCGTTATTCGTCCATTGAACCACCCCAAACTAGTAGAGTAGAACCGGGACGGCAAGCATGTTAGTCGCAGATACCTTGTTCAACGCCGACAGATTGGAAGACCAAATCTGTCGAAGAAGATGCTTGTATCTGCTTCGGAGAGACTTCTTCCTTGATGTTACGTCCTGAATGCGGATTTGAGGCACGCCCAGGTATGTATAGGTCTCTCCTGTATTAAGATGTCTAATAAGACTTACATCCACATGCTCAAGGTCCTTGGGAACGCCAGTATTCTTTCCTTTCTTCAGATTAATTTTGGCACACTTGTCCAAACCAGAATCCATCCCAATCTCTCCTGTGTAGTTCTTGAAGATATTTATAGCAGTTTGAAGTTTGCTTTTACCAGAAGCATAGATTTTCAGTTCATCCATGTAGAATACATGTGTGACCTTATGCTCGCGCTGATTAGTGTCGCCACAGCGGTATCCAGGAGAATTTCGTAGTGCGAGAGATAGAGGCAGAAGTGTGATGCAAAAAAGCAAAGGGCTCATGGTATCACCTTGAAATACGGCCCTCTGGAAGGTGAAGTTGTTCATGGTCAGACGATAATTTCTAGATGAGATAGTTTTCGAGCCACGTTGTTCGTACATCTCTCGCCCTACAGGCTCAATTCGTCGAACAATCCTGTTGTTGAAACAGTTGTAAAGATCTTATACAGTGTGTTCAAACAAGTTATTGGCCTGTAATTCTCTGCGTTGGACAAGTTGCCGTTTTTCGGCAGGAGTACAGTGCATCCTAACACCAGCCACTGCGGAATGGGCGTCTCTGACTTTAAATATGGTATTAATATGCGGGCCAAATTTTGGTGTGTAAAAGTAAACTTCTTCCATCAGAAGTTCTTGATACAATATGTTCCAGCAGCGGAAATGTTGTTCGCGCGTCTAAGTCCATTTTTCACCTCTTCGGCAGTGATTGGTGGACATTCCTCCTCAGATTTTATGAGTTTGTCACAAAACTCCTTGAAGCAGATGATATTTTCAGTATCTTCTGTCAACTCTAGTGTTTTCAGGATCTTGTACACCTCTCTCCAAAAAGTCTCTACCTCCTTGGGCTTGGGTGGATTTTTTACAGAAACAGGGAGATCGCTGAAGAGGCGCGATGGATCAGCGAGAAACTGTTGATTCTCCCTGATCCATCTCTCCTTCCTCTGTACTCTCCTCCTTGCGTCAGTTAACAGCCGTATTTTGTCAACAACATGCTGCTTGATTGTCAGCAGCTTTGACTTGTTTAGTGTGTGATTCAAGATACTTAGTTCTTGGGCGAACTTTCGAATCCTTTCCGTGAACGATCTACTAGTTGTTATGTAATCAATCACACATTGATTTCGCGTCGGCGAACAGGGATAATGCGGGCATCGTAGCACCCCGAACTGTAGGATGATCGGCATTGTTTGCCGACCCATTGTCGCGTGCTCTGAGCGTTTGATCGTTTTGAACCGCATCTAAAACATTTTGGTGTTTTGGTGGTTTCATTGCTGTTCCCACGAGCAGTTTGGGAAAGGGTTCGTCCATCCTGGTAGTGCCCCGCGTGCAAGGATAAGGCTGGTACTCTGAGAGGTCGCCCGGTATCCCAGAGTCACCGTTTAAGACACCTTACCCAGGTGCCATTCAGCTTTCGGCACGGTTGTTATGCCTTCGCTTAGGGGTTATTCCTTCGGGACCATCCCTGGACAATTGTTCGCGACTGCTTATTAATCATTGTAACCATATTCAGCAGAAACCATTGGTACAGGGACCCTCTATCCGCAAACCGAGGACGCGTTCGGTCGCTTTATCATAGGCCCTTCAGTTCTATTCCAAAGGAATCGAAACCGAATATATATATATATCATTGTTTTCTGCTTGAACTGCAATATTATAAGTTTCATGGAAAAAATACATGAATTTAAAATGATGTTATCTAACTAATTTTAGTAGAACAATTTTTTAATAGCGAAAAATAATCTGATGTTTTAGATCTGAAATTTCTTGAATATGTTAATTTCTATTGACAAGCTATTAATAATTTCAAAAATCCTATGAAAATCATTTTTCTTCTGGTTAATTTGATTCAATCTAATCTAATTTTTTTCTCATGATATTCATCTTTCTTAGCAGAAGTGATTTCCATAAACCTCAAGTTATTATAAAATTTGTTATGAAGAATAATTTACGGTTTTTCGTTTTAAACTGATAGCATTGTACAATTGTTTAATGTCAAGATCTGTATTTTCATGTGTCGTAATTTCTATGCAGTCTTAAAAAACCGGATCGTGCAACTTTTTTCGACGTCTTGTGACTTTTGAAGAAAAATTCGACTAATCGACTTTATTCCTTTTTTCAGAATTTCGCTATGCTTAGTTTCAATTTTATTTACAAGGTAACTT
Source organism: Andricus curvator (assembly GCA_932195095.1). Lineage (NCBI taxonomy): Eukaryota > Metazoa > Arthropoda > Insecta > Hymenoptera > Cynipidae > Andricus > Andricus curvator. The sequence continues at coordinate 22,748 of CAKNYM010046332.1, forward strand.
TTGAAATTAAACTTCAAAACTAAAAGAAATGTACAATTTTAATTGATATTATTAAATATTTAATAATTCCTCATAAATTTCGTGAATCCGTGTTCATAGTTTTCATTTTTTCCAATTGCAAGTCTTAACAGTTGGACATTTTCAGGTTGAAAACGTTCAAATTCGATTAATTTCAAATTCAATCACAGTCTTCACATTCTTTATCCTATTGACCCTTTTCCCCCTTCTTGAATGAATTTATCTTTTTTTCTCTATTTTCAGAAAAACTGACTTAATAGAAGCCAATAAGAAAATCGAACTTTTTTTGTTTGAAGCTTCCTTCTTTTTGGTTAAAATGGAATTCATATTTTTTGTTATTCATATTGAATTCAATATTGTATCTATATTAATATTATTTTAAAGAATTTACTTTACTATTTTCCTGAAAAATCACCTATTTCTACTGATTTGATCTATTTTCAATGAATAATTCATACTCAAATTATACAATCTCAAATTTAAACCTTAATTGTAAAAGTTTCACGTTCTAAATGTATGCAAACCACAAACTTCTTTCATGGGAAAATAATTCAAGTTGACAAGTTTAACAGATCAGAAAGAAATATTTCAAACACAGATTCAGAATCCTTCAAGCTGAAGGTCCATTGTTAAAAAATTTTTTTAACTTTCAAGTTTATTTTTATTGTTCAAAGAATATTTGTAAACCAATGAATGTTATGTACTCTATATTCCTGAATTTTATGCGACTTTTTGTGGACTTTTTTTCAAATTCTATGCGACTTTCTTATTAATTTTAAAATGCAACTTCTTATTTGTCTAAATCTCTTAAAATTGTCGTAATAAAACATGCTGATGAAAAATATACTTAATACTATATTGTATATTGTGCAGGGCTAGGAACATAATTTCATCATTATTCCTAACAATTATCCATTGCCAGAAGACGGAATCATGGGAGTTGAATTTTTGTATTCTTACAAATTTAATTTAGCCAAAAAGACTTAACTTTAGGATAAAATGTACACTCACGGGAGGGTGACGGAATAGTCATGCCAAGAAATGTACATGTACTTATTGAAAACAACCGTCACGTTCCTGATTCTATTTAGCAGATCGACGACTCATATATTATCAGTCCCTTTAGCAACGAACCTGAAAAAGAGATACGATTGTCGCACGATGACATAAAGTTCAAATTTATAAGCTCAATCCAAGAATGCAAAGAACGGATAAATTATATCACCACGGGGGAGATCAGAGCGAGGTTAAAATTACTACAGAAAAACCTTCGGTTGCAACATATTGAAGAATCATACAGAAACATGATTAAAAAAATAACAAGCTTAGCTTCTCATAAAATTGCAAAAGACGAAAAGATAATCTACATTAGCCTCGACATCCAGAATGTCATAGGGAAGTAATTTGCAATTAAGTTGACGTGATGCTCACAAAAAGATAGTACCTGAATCAAACTCATCCACTTCCGGTGATCAAGGATATCCTCGAACACCTGGGGAAGGGCCTAATTCTTTTCGCCTTCCGATCTGTGTTCCGGTTTAATCAATTTTAAATGGACGATGATTCCAAAAAGTACGCTGCCTTTTTTACAGTTGAAGGACATTTCCATTTTAACTGTACGCCTTTTGGTCTAAAGAACGCCCTGGCCATATTCCAAAGATTGATGGATATGACAATAAGGGGGCTCATCGAGAAAAATTGCTTTGTTTACCTGCAGGATATTTTCGTGTTTCGTAAAATACTACAAGAGCACAACGAAAACGTAGTCACATTGTTAGAACGTCTATGTGCAACAGGGTTAAAATTGCAATTCGCTCAGTGCGAGTTTTGAAGACCAAAAATTGAATATCTGGGCCATTTAATTGCAAAAGATGGAGTGAAATCCAACCCAAATAAAGTATCAGCGATTAATATTAGCGTAAATTTATAATAAACTATTCAACTATAGCATAGCCATTGTCGAAACTAATAAAAAAGGATCAACGTTTCGAGAGGACTTCAGCCTGTGAGAGAAGCTTCTTAGAATTGAAAAACTGTCGTTTCTTCTCCCCCGTATTAAAGTATCCATATTACAATGAAACGTTTGCATAGACCTTAGGTGCGAGCAATGTAGGCTTAGGAGCAGTTTTATGTTAAAGTGGAAATCCCGTTTGTTATATTTCAAAATCGTTAAATGCACTAGAGTTAAATTAAACTACTACAGAGAAGGAACTTCTATCGATTGTTTGTGCAATCATAGGACTACTTAAACTGCAAAATCAAATTAGCCTTGAAACCCTTACTGATTCTAGTAGAGAAATAAATGAAATAAAAAGTCCGCTAAACAGAATCAAAGCCGACAGACGTGATCGAGTGATCATGGGCCGAAAAAGCGCATGGTACGATCAGCTATCGAAGCTATCTCGCAGTAATAGCAAATGATGCCAATGAAACTTTCACGAAAGTATTAGTAGAAAATCAAATGGTCAAGCTGAGGCGTAAAATGAGGTTCTTCCAGGAGTAGGAACAATCTAGCGTTGAGCGTGTAGGAGGTCCCATAAAAGGAATGTGGTCTTTGATAGGTTTCCTGAAATAGACACTTTTATGTGTTAGAATAGAAAGGGTCCCTGCGGTTCCGTCCACTTATAGTCGTGTTGGAATGGGACCTACTCTACACCCCTACGGGATGCGTTAGTTGTAATGTTACCTCCGCTACAGCAAGGCACTCACATTCTTAAATAAAGTTACTGCATGGATTTACGAATCCATGGTAGATATTGGAATAGATTGCTTATTTATACTATGAATTTACGAATCTATGACATATTTTGGAATTAATGATTTATTTAGATTTGAAGTGACTAGACCGTCACACTGTTACAGTATTCTATAATGAAGAAGCGTATTTCGTTGCTACCCACTTTATCGTGAATTAGCTAGTAGTTTGGCCTTTACTAATATTGATATCGTAACATTTCCTGGAGGCGATAATCCGCAGACCATCCTAAGATTGAGGATTTCGATGCGTGATGTCGACCGGAGGCGCAATCAGTTGGCTTGAGGTTACCTAGAGTCGTCTCAAGTTTTGCTAGATTTTAAGATACTGTTCTGCAAGAGATAATCATGTTTTAACATACCCTTATTTTTCACTTTTATTTTTCGCGCCCATAAAAACATTAAAAATATTTTTTTTGGCATTTCAGGACTTTCTTGGGATCAAAATAAACTCACGATATATTCAAGATATATAGGGTCTAGTATAAAGAAGTAACTCTTTAAACAAGCCGCCACACGCCTTTTTGATATTTGTTACTGCAGATATCCAAAATTTGATTTTTGTACCTGCAAAGTACCATTTAAGGTCCCTGAAGGAGAAAGAGCATTACTGCTGGTCAGAAAACTAAAAGAGATATATATAAAAAAGCCTTCACTTGGTGTTTTAAGTGAAACTGCAACAACTTCTGCCATATTTGCCATGGAAGTCGATGATAAATTTGAGAAAGAAGAAGAGGTAGAAGAGGTAGCAGAAGAAGAGCAAGAATCTGATTCTGATTATGATTTAATTCCATCGTCATATGTTGAGTGTTAATTTAAGCCCACAAATCAAATGAGGGTCAAGTTGACGACAGTGGCGAACATCTGCCGAAAATCCGAAATATCAGTTCGTGATGCGTCCCAAATTTCCTGTGCCGTTATGAAAGATTTAAAGATTATTTCTAAGGAAAATATTTCAAAAGCTATTAATAATTGTAAAATCCAAACAGCTCTTAAAATAAGAGAAAATGGATTGCAAAAAAATAATCGCCGTGAAAGATGCAATTTGAAATAATTATATTTTGATGGGGAAAAAAATGTTACATTGAAACAAAGCAAACAAAATGGACATTTTTACAGAACTTCCGTAACAGAAGAGCATGTAGTTTTTTTGGAAGAGCCTAATGCACATTACATTGGACACATAAATCCTGCTTCAAGTACTGCGCAAAGTATTACAGAAGGTATGTTTTATTGGTTCAGTTTCGAAGTGTTCTTTCTAAGTATTCTTTTATTTCTTCTAGCAATGTTCGATTACTTTGATCGAGTTGGGATTACCACAACCGATTTAACTGCCGTCGGCTGCGATAGTACGGCTGTAAATACAGGACATAATGGTGGCAGCATTGCTTTAATAGAAAAGCAGCTTCCTGTCGTTTTATTTCAGGCAATCCAAACTTAATTACCAGAGATTGAACTCAAGACTTTGAGGAAGGATCAGCAATATTTGTTACTGATATGCAAAGCTGTTGTAGCTGGTGAATGTCAGAAAGCTTAGCTAACAGAAAACCTGGAAACCTGTGTCATTCAAGATTATTGACCTTTGGTGCTAGAATTTTGTGACTTTACGTTGCCACAAGGATCCCTTCAAAAAGCTTGTTAACTATGACACAGTACGTGGTGAAAGTTTACGCACCGATGTGGTTCACCATCAAAGCCAATCCTTCTTGTACTCAAGGTGCAAAGCATGTGTGGAAAGAAGTAAAGCTTTCTCGGTATTTGAATAAGTCTCTGAGAGCAGTCAACAATCCAGTCTCACAAAGGACTGCGTACTTCTGCCATCCTGAGAATCTTTTGCTTGCGATGTTGTCCGACGAACGAAAAAATGTCAGAGAGGTAGCAGTTCGTAGAATCCTAGAAGCAAGAAAGAAAGCTTCTAACAAACAAGGTAGAATCTTCAAAGTCCCAAGTCTATTATTTAAGCAGGGGACTACACGGAAATCATTGACTGAACAAAATTTCGTCTGATGAGTGAACCTCCTCTAACTGTTCATATTTCTGAAGAAAGTCTCAACGATATCGTTCAAAATGGCTTGAGATCAGAAGTGAACATATGGAAACTTCCTTGTCATGCTCAAGCCGTAGAGAGAATGGTTAAAGTTGTAAGCGAAGCATCCTCGAAGGACATAGGAAGCAATTCAAGAAATGGTTATATTAGGACTAAGATACATGCACAACGAACCATGCCTTCTTTCAAATCAAAGAAAGATTGTATCTGAGATTATTTCATCAAAAAGAAGACAAGTAGGTACTTCCTAATATCGATTTTTTTCATAGCCAGAATTTTAATGTTAAGCTAGGCTCACGGGCTGTTTCTATGTTATTTCACGAACGATACACTTTAAAAGATGATTATTACTCAGATTAGAGGTCTTCATTTACTTAGTACTTATTCACTAGCTCTATACAAATTTTTTCATATAAAATGTACCTCAAAAAGAGTCTAGTAATGAAAAAAAAAGAAATTAATTCCATTTAATACAGATTTCAATATTTCAAAAATTTCGAGTGTTTCCAGTTTTAATCCCCTATATATCTTGAATTTTGTTTGAGTTCATTTTGATTCCAAGAAAGTCCTCAAATACAAAAAAAAATTTTTTGACGTTTTGATGGGCGCGAAAAATAAAAGTCAAAAATAAGGGGATATTGAAACATGATTATCTCTTGCAGAATAGTATCATAAAATCTGGCAAAAATTGATAAGACTCTATGCAACACCAAGAATGTAAAAAAATTGAAGTAAAAAAAAAACTATAAAACTCTGCATAAAATAAGTTTTTTAACCCTATTTTGCTCGCGCGCGTTACCTAGATTTAAATCGATCGATTCCACATTCAGTACACTTCATGGGGGTCCTAATGTACTACTTTTAGGCATGGTATTGTCTTCTCCGTAGTCTTTTCTAAATCAACAGAAATGTGGTGCGTTCTAACAGTAGTGTACGCCCACGCCTTTAGATAGCGCTTTGACCCAGCGCTTCAGTTCTAGATAACCCTAATTACTGTCCGGAATCAAGAAACGTCTCTCTGACTAGGTTTAAGCGCACACTCCTTTTCAAAAAATTAAATCTTGTATGACCACCTCACATTTTTGGCGATTCTGCCAGGATGGTGGAAAAGGGTCTGACTGAAAATGATCAAACTGCACCATCTTGAAAATAAACACCTGAAACGGGCCAAGGGCAGGCCAGTAATTATGCTAGTACAACTACAGGTTGAACTAAAGTAGGCCCTATTCTTCTTAAACCAGTATCTACGAACACCTGAAAAAAGAACTTGAGTAAGCGACATCATTCTGCAAACCCTCGGGAGTAATTCCCGGAAGAAGGAGCTAGTAACAGCAAGCCGCCGGTACGTCGTGCCGGTTTACCACCTTCCTACGAGGAGGACAAGTAGAAGTTGAAGCAGCAAGCGGGCTGTACGTCGTGCCGCCATGCCTGGTTCACGCGAGGAGAACAATCTCACAGCCGCAGAAGCAAAAAGTGAGCATTTAGTTTAGAAAATTAAGACAGCGAATTTGTAAAAGTACGATCCCTCAAGTGAAAAGTTTTAGAATAATTAAAAGTAGAACGAAAATTTTAAAGCGTACATGACACGAATATGGCTTTCCACGCGTACAGGAAAAACAGGTCCGTAGCTTGCGATACCCAAACTAACGACTCTGACTCGACCGACGTGAGGGACGAAATCAATACACCTTTTAGAACCGTGACAATGGCATTCCCCGCATCATCTTTCACTCCCCCAAGAACAGACCAGATGCTGCAATCCATCTTAGCCAATATGAATAATTTCGAAATTAGTATGAGCTTTTTGACAACGGAAAATGTAAACAGGGTGGAAAAAATTAGAAACTTGGCTGGCCGAGTCGGATTGAAAACACATATATGGAAAGATAGGGGGGGTCCGGAAATAGCAACAGACGACGATGAAGAAGGAAGTATTCTTAATCAAAATCGAGAGCCTGCCCATCATAGAGAGACAAAAATAACCGCCCCGGTGCGTCTAGGCCCTACGCGAATTTCCAAAACCAAGAGCTTAGCAATTACGACAGAGAAGCACCTATCCACCCTGTTGTGCCCATGCCCCACGCGAATTCTTAAAACCAAGAGCCTAGCTATCATAACAGGGAAGCATCAAACCACCCTATTGGGCCTAGGCCCCCCGCGAATCCTCAAAAACAAGAGCCTAGCTATTATAACAGGGAAGCAACTAACCACCCTGGTAGGGTTTTGCCCAGCGCGAACCCTCAAAACCGAGAGACTGTCTATTGGAACAGGGAAGTACCCAATCACCTCGTTCGTCCTATGCTCCCCACAAATCTTCAACATTCAAATACCATCCAAGCTAACGAAATTATAAACAATAATAAACCACTTAATGTGCAGGACAATTAAGGAGCAGAAGATTTTAACAAAATGGCAAAAAAGGCGAAAAAGCGGTGTAATCAACCCGTTCTTTTATTAGACTTCGTGATAGCCAAAAAAATTCAAGGAAACGCGGAAAGAGCTACAAGATTTACGGCTATCAACTCTTACGAATACCTTTACGAAACCTTGCGCCAGAGCTTGAAACAAACCGGATCAGTTTCTGCGTCAAGAAGTAGATTAGAAAGCTGTAGATAGGGACCCACGGAATCGGTTCAGAATTTTAACCTCAGATTCCGGCAGGGAGACAACCAGCTAAAATACGCCGTTCAAAATGAAAGCTATAGACCAGTGGAAAGAAAAATATCTATTAATATCAAAGAAAAAGAATGTCTAAAGAGATACTTGTCAAACCTTAAACGCGAAATAAGGCTGCAGGTAAATTTTCAAAAGCCCAGTAATTTAGCAGAAGGGCGAAATTATGCAATAGAAATGGAGATGTGGCTACGCTAAGCAGACAGCACCCCAATACAGACCACCCCAATTTGGAATAACACAGGGAACCGGTACAAACAACTTAAAATTGAAATGGCACAGATGCGGCAGACCAGGACACTTTGCTAGTCAGTACCAGCCACGCCAGCAACAACATTTTCTAATGGAAACATCCCAAAAGCGAGCCCCGCAAGTCAGGAATATCCAGGAAGAGAATCCAAAAGATTTTTACACCACGACTAGACTATTCAAGAGGAAATAGAAAAGCAGATCCACTACGAGGATACAGCTGAGTATCAGCCATATGCGGAAAGCTTCAGTCAATCATGGGACGAGGAGGAAACGGATGTACTTATAGATTACTCCTCGAATCTCGATCATCTATAAACCTTATCAAGGAAAAAACAATACCGAGCGGTACTACCCCTTTTCAGATGGAAAAGAACTTTGTTATGGGTCACGATAAACACACATCAATGAAAGCAGTATACGTGAACCATTTCAATAAAAAACATATTTTTTGCATACTTCACAACGACTTCCCATTACTTAAGAAAGGTATAATAGGATTACCTTTTTTCATGAAATTCTTAAGGTATGCCATTACTTCGAAATATCTGATACTTGAAAAGGTCAAACTACCATTACATACTGATGGAACCTATGTTCCTGGGAGAACCGCAAAGGTGAACAACATCCAGTTAGAATCTTACCTAGACGCAGACGCTTGGGTCGAGGAAGGCGAAAATGTATCGTCCGTTACGAACCCATCTATAGAATAACCAAAATATCGGAGCAGGAAATAAATAAAGCTGAAAATGACGAACGATCACAGATTACAGAGGAGTAAATCTTGATACCGTTCAATATACATACCCTTTACATGTGATGGATGATATTTTAGATCATCTGAGTAATTCAAAATTCTTTTCTGTATTCGATCTTACATCAGGATTTCATCAAATCCCTATGGAAGATAAATCTAAAAAGCATACAGCTCTTTCCACAAAAGACAGGCATTTCGAATTCAACAGGATGCCGTTTGGGTACCAAAATGCACCGGCCACTTTTCAGTACATGATGGATCAGGCATTACGAGGACTTGTCGAAAAGCATTGTTTTGTATACGTGAATGATATAGTGAGACCAGATTAAAAATTAATCCTGAAAAATGTGAGCATCTGCAACCTAAATTGGAATACCTGGGACACCTTATCACCGCCTAAGGTGTGAAGCCTAATACAAATAAAATCAGCGCAGTAAAAAAATGTTAAACTCCTAACAACATGAAACAAGCTCAATCCTTCCTAGGGTTAGTAGGCTACTACCGGAAGTTCATAAAAAATTCCTCGCACATAGCCAAACCCCTAACCGAACTTACAAAAAAAGGACAACCCGTTTAAGTGGACCACTAAACATCAGCTAGCATTTGATCAACTTAAAGTATTATGTACAGCAAAAGTACTGCGATACCCTGACTATAGTAAGGAATTCGTGCTTACCACGGATGCCTCAAACGTAAGAACAGGAGCCGTCCTTAGACAGGATGACCACCCCTGTTGCTTCACATCTAGAACTCTGAACGGAGCTTTTAACGGAGCTTAACGCTACGCTTTAGACAGTACCTCCTGGGAAAAACATTTCGAATACGAACTGACCACCAATCTCTGAAGTGGCTCCACAATGTGAAGAACCTTTTATCCAGATTACTATGGTGAAAATTAAGATTGGGAAAGTATTTGTATAAGCCGATTGAGCACATAAGTGGGAATGAAAACAAGGTCGCAGACTGTCTTTCCAGATTGTTCCCAATAAAAAGGGATCCCTTACAGGAAGCTATGAAGAATGTCGAGATAAGTCTCGGGAACTGGTATCCAGATTACCCGATATAGAGATATTTGACGCCTCTGGTGTTGAAAAGAATTTGACAACTTCACCCCATATCAGATAAACTTCGAGAAGCAATCCGTGAAGGAAAAACAGAAACCAAGGTTAATTATTGAGGAGGTGCTAACGAGAAATGATAGGGAACCGGAGAGAGAAGGAACACCCCCAATACCGACGCAAGAGGAAAGAGGCGTTAACAATGCCTTGGAAAAGCCGAAAGCAGGAGGAAAACTGTGGAGAAAGGTTCAAAACCGACCGTCGAAAATTACTCAAACATTTATTACTGCTTCTCTCCATCAAGCGAACTGACTCGACAGGAGAAACTCGAAATAATAAAGGAAGCACACGGCTCTATTTCTAACCAACACTTTGGCGAAAATAAAACTATAGATAAATCCAAACAATTGGGAAAATGGAAAAATATGCAGAATGATATTTGCAGCTAGATATTTATATATTCGTAGCCCCGGAATCTATTTTGACAGACCAAGGAGCAAACTTTGTTTCCGAACTGGTTCAGAACTTCGAGAACATCTTCTGAATAAAGCACGTGAAAATAACTGCCTATCACCCTCAAAGTAACTGTAGCTTATTAAGGACACATCATGTCCTGAAGGATCTATTGAAAACCTGCAGAAAGGACACGCGAAACGAGTGAGGCCAAGTATTAAAAATAATTAATCTTGCTTACAACACTACTAAGCAAGGCGGCATTGGAATAAGTCCGTTCCAAGCACGAGCAGTACCTACATAAAGCAAAGGAAAAGTTAAATCTTCAGAAAGCAAAATACAAAAGCTACCAAGATTCTAAGATAGTTTTACCGCAATCTATTTACGAACCGGGAGACTTGATCAAGTTCATCAATCATAATGCGACCAATAAACTCTCTGCAAGCTGGAAAGGATCCGCAACTATAACAGAGAGGCTAGACAACAATAATTATATAATATTGTTTAACACCAAAAGAACGAGAATCCACGCTAACCAGATCATGCCTTACTTTTTATAGAATGAAAATCTTAGTATTATTGAAAATTATGATGCAAATCTGGACAACGGAAGAAAATAACACCTTAATGCCAATCACCGGGAATATATTTATCAAGGAAATAGGAACAGCCCACCTTTACTTAGAAACTTGGAAGCCAATGATCAACATCAATGATGCCAGCATACAACAAAGGTTAGATATAGTTCGCGATATTATGAGATGAGTTACAAACGAGATAAAAGAGGATTAATCAATGCTATTCAGGACATTGCTAAAACTCCATTTGGGACTCTAAGTAATAACGGCCTCGAACATATTAACGAAGGGTTCAATCAACTATACGCGGACAATAAAAATATAACTAAAGCCTTACAGAACCATACGAAAATATTAAAAGTGTTATTGGACTCTTCTTCGATTAATTACGGTGAGTAAAATAAAATTGAAGCAAGAACTTAGTAACGCCGAGCATATCAGAAGAAGCCTCAAAAACAATACGAAGCATTTATTCGTGATAACAAAAATCCTAACATGTGAAATCTTGATAAAAGAAGTAACAGAGGATAGAATTGTGCACCCTCAGATAATCACACCTCAAATGCTAATGGACACCGTTGGGGTATTCGAGACAATACATATACGCCGACCCCGAGAGTTATCAGCAAATTATCCACATCAGTGAGGTCAACGTAGCCATTGTCAAAAAATCCCTCATATGGGCATATCCACGTAAAGTGTCATTTTCTCAAAAAGAAAAGTCAAAAACAAATCTCAAGGCACAAATTTCAAACTTTTTTTCTACGTTCTACATACATGTGGAACCGCATTTTTTAGGTTGCTCAATATCTTTGCGCATGCGCGCAGTTTGCACAAAATACTGAAGTTAATAAATCCATAAAATCAATTAAATGCATCATATTTTATGAATGGAAGGTGAAGGAGAGTTGTATCTTTTTTTTTAATGCTCAGGATACTTTTCAGTAGTGTGTGAATTACCATATTCTTGATTTACAATATATAACGAGTGTCTGCAGAGAAATAATGCTGACTCTTTTTGAAAAATTCGAAAATTTATTAATAAATTTTTATTCATCATACTTCATCTTTTATTTTAAATCAAGGTCGGTTTTTTTCCCAATACTGAAATGTATATTCTGACCATTTAGAATATAACAGGTCAAAAATCCAACAGATAAAAGAAAATATATTCTCTTAATTATCATTTTTACAACGAAGTATTGCGAAATATCACAGAAAAGTGGAAGCTAATCTCTAATGCTAATGTTTGGCTTGTTTACGTCGTCTAGTCTGCCCAATATTGGTTTCTTTTTCAAGTGTTGTGACATACGTGGATGGTTTTAATGGGAAATGAACACACGTAGCTTTTTTTATACATTTGAGACATGATAAAAAGCGTGGTCGAAGTGTGGTTGGCTCTTTCTGATGCCAAAATAATTGTCGCGTTCGCATCGTGTTAGGCATAGCTTTTAAATTGAGACCGGCAGTAACTTCTTCAATTTTCTAAATATCGTCCTCAAAAATTTGGAAGACTTTTGTTTTAATATGTTGGGAACGAACTGTGTTTACAAATTCTTCTGCGTTTGTAACATCTTTTCCTCCAGCTATTGTTCTGTCTACCAAATTTTTTACCGTTGCGCCAACACCATCTGCTATAGATTTTCCGTGACCTGGCTGTGTAAAATTCCATGTTGCGGTCTTAAAGTTCAGTTGATTACAGTAGTGTCCAAATAGAAAAAAATTTGTTTTGTTTTTATACTGAGTTGTTGGTCCATCGCTTTGTACATGTAGGTTGACAAAAAAAGGCAGTATACGCTTGATCTCTTCAAAAACGGGTTGAAGATGAGCCCAAACGGAATGAGCGTCATGTCTCAGACACTCTGAGACAGTGCAAAATGTTTGTGTCTTAATATTTTTTGCATTGCGATCATAATACACGTAGGCTCCAGTATGCAAGGTAATTTGCACTTGTGAAGCGCCAAAATGAGCGCCTTGAATCTGTTCTGCGTATTTCAATATAACATTTTCCGAAAAATCTATTGTTATAAATACGTCGTCGAATGTTAATCGCTCTTTTAAAGTCATGATAAAAGTTGTTTGATGATGGGTATTGTAAGCATGACATAAAAATACTGAAGTTTTTCTATTTACATTGTCGACTAATTCAGCCAGAAATAATCTATTGACAATTTTTTTAGTGACGATTACGTGAAAAATTTTACCCTTTGCTCCTGGACGATCTACCTTTTGTGTAACCCATTCAAAATATTTTACAGGAATTTTTCTTGCTTCTTCGATGATATTCACAGTCTTAACCCGACAAACTGAGCATTCCCGATACATACATTTCTTGTTTTTAAAATCACAGTACGTCATTTTGCAGAAAAAGCTCGAGTTCTTTTGTTCAATAACTTTCAACGCCGCAAGTTTTTCCAAATGGTTTTTTTGTGAAAAAAAGGAAGACCGGCTTACCTTTGGATGACCTTCATTTACATACTTCGTGTACAAAACTGACATAGGTTCAACAAGAAACGTTTTTAGCTTACGAACTTTTTTTCTAACAATAAAGTCTTTCTTATTAGGAGATATGATGGTATTATCATCTCGTTCTAGAAAAGCGAGAACGCTTTTTTTAACTTCACATTGTCGTAGATATCTACTGTAACCTTGAAAATATGAATTTCTTGGTTGACGAACAGCTCTTTCACAAATTGCAGATTTATCCTCATTTATAATTTTATTTCTCTTAAAAACAGCTTGGTCTGCATTAGTGAAAAGAGCATTTCGAGTTTTTGGGTCTTTATTTCACAGACTAGACAATATGGTTTCTGTTAAGAGTAGTCGTTTTCCTATTGCTTTTGGTCCCTTGTGCATCGTATCTCGTACTTTTTTCTTAAAAGATGAAGGAGTACTTACATCTCGCATTCTAAAGAATCTACGTTTCCACTTATTAGCTATTCTCACTGTCTTCCTCAAATGCATTTCCAAATCTTGAATAATTTTGTTATTTTTCGATTGCTTTTTTATGTATTTGCAGGTTTTTGCAGAGTCGGGTGAGACTTCAGTTTTGTACAAGGCTCGGTTTCTTCTTTTTTGAAGCCTCCATATTTTTCTATGGCGTTGTTTTTCCTTCAAAGTCATTTCAGAAATTGTTTTAATCTCACCAGTTTGACGACGATGTTTGAATCTTTTTCTTTCTCTATTTTTATTCTTTTTATGTAATTCTGGATCAGTGAAGTCTGTTCCTTTTTGTAATGAAATGCTATTTTTCACAGTACTTGAGACATCATCAAGTAATCGACCGGCATGTGCCCTGTATAAAATAATTCTATTATAAATCTACTAAAGAAAGGGTTATCTAAAAACTTGAATTAAACGTAAATGAGTCATTTCCAATTAACGTCGGATCTCTTGCTCCTTTTCTATATTATATTATATCTAAATTTGTTTGACACAATTTATTTGAAAACTATTTAGGACTTTTAAAAAATTACTCTTGATAAGGCCGTGTCTACGTTCACCGAAATTCGGTGAACGTATACAAAATATTTTCGGTGTGCATAGACATTTCGTACTTTTAAATGATAACAATGTATATTTTTCTAAATCTCCACTTCCATTATTGATGAAAGCTTAATATTATTCCAATTTAAACAAATTAATAAAAAGATAAGGCTCACTCTTGACTACGATCCATCTTGTTTGAGCTTCTAGTGAGTACTGATCTTTGTATGATTCCATTTTGTGTAGTTACGTCTTGGCGTTTTAATGCCTGCTTTTGCCTTTTTCGCAGTAAAAATTCTTCATTTTTGCTCAAAGCTTTTGGCGAATTTTCTGTGCTTGATTCTGCCATTGAACTTAAATGAAATAATGGAAACGATAAAATAAAACCTTTTATAAAAAGGCAAAAAAATTCATTTTTAATCATTTTTTTTCTGTGTAATTAATTCTCAAAAATCGACATCAACACAAGGAATGTAAATTTCAAGGTTAGAAAATATTATTTTTATTTGACGACAATACAAATTGATATTCAATAATATTATTAATTGAATATCTAATAATAATTTTGAAACATTATTTTGAAATTCGTACATAACTACAATCACATTAAACATTACGGTAAAAATATATAATTCTTTATTAAAAAACAGTATGAATAAAACAAACAATACTTACAAATGAATGAGTATTCCCGTTGTAATTTTAGTAAAAAAGCACCAGTCAGTTGAAGAAACACAAGTATTTACTTTATTATATCAATGCAAATTATGTGGATAATTGGATTACATATTGAAATTTTTCGTTCAATAGTTTGTAACAATTTATATATTTCTTGTACACAAACTTATACCACATAATATTATAAAAATGGTATCATATTACATCATAGATGCAAGAAATTATAATTATAATAGAGATACAATATAATACATTATAATAATATAAATGTATCTCTCTGATATTACTCATATAAAATGTATTGGAAATTATATTAAGATGTATCACGAAAAATTTAATTTCAATAAAGTAAGCAAATGAAATGATGTTCAACGTTTCATTCAATTTTTGTATTGAAAGTTGGTTAAAAATTGTATCGAATATATTTTTTCAGTATTAAAAAACTATTTTTAATTTAATACTTTTAAGAAAAATTAGAAATATTTTTTTGAAGTCTCCTCCCATTCAATTTGTTAGAAAAGGGTTAACTTATTATAATAATGACCGATTCACTGGCCAAAAATTTGATCTAAAATTGATTTTTTATGTTTTATTTTAATTAATATGATGTTAGTTTGCGAAAAACTATAGGTCTTTTAAATAGAAAAACCTTTTTGTCAACAAAATATTTTCAGACGAGCAATTCGATGGAAACAAGTAATATTTTTCTAATCTTTGACTATTTTTTGTAATATGTCAAAACATTATAAATTCTTGGAAAAAAGTTTCAGGCAAAAGTTATCCCTTTCAATAAAGCGGAACTTTTTTGTGAAACAAAATTTTTTTGTTGACCTGTAACTTTTAAAGAAAATCCATTTATATACAAATTTTGACTTTGATTTTTACGAAATGCACGTGATTTTTGAGGCACATAATTTTCCTTGTGGGGACGTTTCTTGGTCACCGAAATACAGCAAAATCAGCAAAAACTTTAATCCTATCTTGATGCGCGCGATTTTCACAGCTGCTGGCGCTGGACTGGACATTTTCGCTGAAATCTCGGAGTGGACATTTCAGCCTTAAATTGGGCATAACTTTTGCGCGCACTGCGATATTAACTTTATCCATGGTAAACTTCTTCGCCCCAACATACTGCTCAATTTTCGTGAGTATAGAGGAGTGTGCTTCAAGTATTCTTGGAGTAAAGTACGATGATGGAGTGGACATTTTTTCGCCAAATTCAAAATTTTCGATATTTGAATGTGTCATACTTCGATAATTTTAGGATCACATATTTTTCCTTTATATGGTGTCTACTGGCCACCAAAATCTTGTAAAAAATCGAAAGATTTTTGAGCTGGGTAGTTGCGCGCACTTTCCACAACTACAGACCTTGGAGCGGACATTTGAATTGCAAAAGCGGTGACAGGACTTTGAGATTTTCTTGCTGAGTTATAAGTCAAAGCACAATGTTAAATCCATGCAATTTCAGTAGTCTAGACTCCACTGAACTAGCATGATTTTTCTCAGAATTTTCAAACATTGCGCGGAAAAGCTGTGAGCATGCAAAGCATTAAATTTGTAGCTGGTGACAAATATTACACAGGTATATTTTTGGGATTTTTTCCAACTATTATATGTTGTATCTTTTTAGGAGGGTTTCTGTAATGACTATAAGCTTTCGTTTCTATTTCAGGGAGTCCGTCTGTAAATTTTTATGCAATGTAACTTGTATTTTAAGTGTTGGTTTTCGTATAATATCACGGTGACAGATAAATGACACCTTCCGTGGAAACGTCCATATATGTTATCAAAATACCCATATTAGAAAAAGAAGAGTAAATTCAACTAAAACTGGATACGTACCTACTGACAAAGACACACTGTAAAATGTGAATACTTAGCCAACTACAAAATTTTTTATCGAAACCAACCAGAATATAGGTTAATAGACACAGACAATTGCGACGCCAGTATACTTAAAAAATCACAAATGGAAGCTAAGTGTATCGTTTCACCTTTTAAACTGTATAGCGAAAGTTATATTTTAACTCACAAACGGTACATAATACTATCCACACTTCAACATAGCATAGATCTTGTATCCAAAGACTCATTAACTTCAGTAAAGTTAAACGAAAACCCGCTAGTTCAAGGATCAAGTTGTACAATTCTGACATATATTGTACAATTGTATTTATATAAAAAAAATAGAGTATGAAAAATCTTTTATGCAAAACCGGACGGTTTTCTTACCTTTCTGTGCGTGTTTGTGGGATGCGAAGTTCTCGTTTGTCGGAGGGGGTATTTTGCCGGCCACGGCCGTAAAAGTATACTTTTATGGAGTGCGCTAATGCGCTTTTGGTCCAAGCTGCGACACTCCTGGCTCTCTCTTCTGACGCATGCGTGGTACATACCAGAAATGTTTGTAGACTGTACAATACAAATGTACAGAGAATGCCGGCAGGCAACACGCAGCAACACGTGGGTCCGCGAGTCTTTCGTTAACATTTGTGTCGCGATGGCAAAGATTTTATTTGACTAATTAAAACTAAAATGAACATAACCGCACATGTCTATAATTAGACTAGTATGAAGCTCACGTCCAACATTTAATGTTATGTTTAATTTTAGTTATAGTTATTCAAAATATCCTCTCGAATTCTAAAACTATATCGGTTTTGCATAAAATATCCTGTGTCACTCCGCAGCAAACCTTTGACGACGTCGACGATGTCGTAACACAATATACTATTATAAGCTATAAAACATATAATGTACCTTACGATAAAAATTCACCATATATATATTGGAGGACCATTTAGTTATTCTGCCTAGAGAAGTGAACTTCGATGTACTTGAACAAAGGAGACTGAGTTTAGACGATACTGAGAATTTTTTAAGTCCATCGGGTTTCAACATGGTCAGAGAAAGCTTTCGAATGGTTAATATAGCTAGGATATGCTATTAAAATATTAATTACGCTATATACATTCTATAAATGCGGATTCTGGCAATTGATATCAGAATGTATCGCTAATAAGATTTGTGTATTCTGCGTAAAGACCAATGTGCATTATGCTCTTTCACCAACTGTTATTTACTCTAACATTCCTCCAGTAGAAGAAACACCTCTGCATACGAAAAATAAAAAGGTAACCCCTTTATAGAAGGCTTTAGGGACTAAACTCTCTCTAACAAGGGGGAGGGGTGTAATATTGGCGTACGCGCATGCCTTTAGATGAAATAAAAGGGCTATATATTGTAACGCCTTGACCCAGCGCGTCATTTCCGGCTTGAAAGTGTGACGTAGCGGTGAATTTTTGATGCTGAGTTTTTCTCCTATTTGTTTGTAAGAGATTGATTTAGAGATTGACAAGGGGGTTTGGATATTTTTGGGGATCAAGACAGATTTGTGTGGAAGTTGATGTTAGATTTTGTGACAGGGTGGGAGGACCGGGTTGGTTGTATCAGGGCGGGGTAGAGAGGGAGAAAGGGGTGGCAGATAGACGCGACGATAGATGGAGACATGGTACGATAAAAGGCGGGATCGTTTGAATTGGATTCATGGCTAGCGGAGCGAGTGCCAGCAAGGAAGAAAGGGATTTAGATCAGGAAGCTTTTAGTACACCGAAAGGGGAAAACAAACCATGGGATCGATTAAGGCATTCCTCAAAACGAAGAGAGGGGAAGCAGTGAAGAGAAGGAAGATATAGGGTCAAGTTTGAAAAATCCAAAAATGTTCAGATTGCTGCCGAAAAAACATAGCTCTGTAGAGCTATGTACGGAAGGAAACAGAGCTGAGGCTACAGATCCGATGGAAGAGGAAAGATTGAAAGAAACGCGCGAAAGGATGATAGAAGTAATGAGGATATAAAGGAAATAAAGAAAGAAACTAGGCGGGAAATGGCCGAACTTAGGAAAGAAATGATGACATGGGAAGAAGTCAGGGGAAAGCTGGAGAGAAGGATGCAGACGTTGAAAAAAATACTAGTAAAGCAGAAAGAGACTAATAAAAAGGTAGACGAGTTGAAACGTAGGATAAGAAAATAGAAAGCTCAAACCGCGAGTTTGAACATGGGAAGGGTGGGAATAAGGAGAAGTAAAGGTTGAGCAACATACAACAAAGATTAGGAAAGAAAGAGAGAGAAGAAAGAAATGAAACATAGTGATGAAGCGTCTAAGATTAGAGGGGAGGGAGCTGAAGAAAGGTGTGGAACAAATACTAAAAAGGATTGATGCTAAGCTAGAGATAGAGAAAGTGCGAAGTGTAGGAAGGGAGGAGTGAAGAGGGAAGAGAATGGTACTGATAAAACTAAAGAAATGAGAACACAAGAGGGAAGTGATGACAAAGAAGAGGGTGTTATATGGAAGCTCGGAGAGAATAGAGGATGATTTAACATGGGTAGAAAGGAATATGCAGTATAAGTTAAGAAAGAGAGCGGAAGAGGAAAGAAAACAGGGGAGAACAATATGGATTAAATTTGCGAGAATACAGATAGAATTTGTATGGTGGGATTGGGGCGACGACAGGGAAGAGTTAGTAAAAAACTGAGGTGTCGGGAAACTAGGAGAGAAAGGAACGGGAGATATAGATATAAAAAATAGTAGAAAACAAAAAAAGACGAGAAAAGAAAGTAGGAAAGATTGTAAGATATGTTACTGGAATATAGCAGGCTTGGAGAAAAGGATAGGGAGTTTATGAGAAATTTGACACAATGGGATGTAGTAGTAATGATGGAGACGTGGCCAGATGAAAAGGGATGAGAAAGAGTAAGGGGAAGATTACCAAGAGGTTACAAATGGCAGGTTCAAAATACAAAGAGAAAGAATAAAAGAGGCAGAGCAATGGGAGGACACGAAAAATGGGAGGGTATAACAGAAGGATAAAAAAGAGATGAAACAACAAAAAAAGGATTGATAGTAGAAGAGATAAATATGAGAGGAGATAGGTGGAAGATGGTGAGGATTTATGTGAACGGTGATATGCATGATAGGAGGAGATTTTAATGCGAGAACAGGAGATAGAGGAGGAATGGAATGGGGTGGAGAGCGAGGAAGAAAATCCAAAAACAAGATACTGAATAAGGAGGGAAAGAAACCGTTAAAGAGCCTAGAGGAGATGGGATGTTTTATCCTAAACGGAAGTATAGAGGGGGATGACGAAGAGCAATATACACGTTCAGGAGGAAAAAAGGGAAGGGTAATTGATTATGCGGTAGTGAACAATGAGGTAAGAGAGAAGGTCAGGAAACTAGAAGTAGGGAATTATATAGATTTGGATTACTGTCTCATAATATTGACATTAGAGGGAGAAAAGACTAATAACGGTAAGGCTTAAAAGAAGTAAACGAGATTGAATATCTGGGACATACCTAGCAAATGAATGGAGATTATATAAAAGAAAGGATGAAAAAAGCAGCCGGGGTAATGATACAGATATGGGGAATAGGAAAAAGAAGGTTAAAAAAATTGGATAAGGAAAATGTGGCTATTTGATACGCTGCTATGACCGGTATTAGGTTATGGAGCAGAGATGTGGGGATGCAAAGAACGGAAAGAGGTTGAGAGTTTACAAGAAAGGTATATAAGGTGGACGTCAGGGATATACTGGAGGACGCTTGGATATATAGTGAGAGAAGAAGGGCAAAGTGATTAATTAAGTACTAGAGCGAGAAAGAGGGAATTGAAATTTGAGACAAAGCTAAAGGAGGGAAAGGGAGGGGAGTTGGAGAGAAAGAGTTTGATAGAGATAGAAGAAAGGAAAGGAAATGCGATAGAATCAACGAGATGGGATGAAGAAAGGAGGGCGTTCTTTAATGCTAGAGATATAGAAGACGGGACTGGAGTAAACTATGAAGAGTTGGAAAAAAGGGAGAAGGAAAGTCAATTAATAGAAAGATGGGGGATGATTGAGAAATAAAAATAGGAGAAATGGTATAAGATTATAAAAAAAGAAGGAGTACCAAATTATTTAGAAAAGGGACGAGGAGAGAGAAGATGGAAAAGAATAGCAAGATTTAGATTGGCAAACGAAGTAAGGGAAGGGATATATTAGGAAACGAAAGAGAACAGAAAGTGCAGAATCTGTGAATGGAAAGAGGAAGCATGGGAGCATGTATGGGAAGAATGTAGGAGAGGAATGGATGGATTGGGGGAAGATTGGATGACAAAGTTGGAGACGGCTAGAGGAGCGAATGAGAAAGAATGAAAGAATGCATGTGAAAAAAACGCAAAATTAAGATACAAGAGGAGTGAAAGGAAAAGGAAACGGCAGACGCTTCGATGAGAAGCGTAAAGATTTGTAAGTAATGGTTATGTAACAGCATAAGTGGATTAAGATGCGGTTGCGATCTAGCTCTCTCTTTCGCCTGCACTCTCGTTTTCGATTGCTCGCTCACTCGTTGGCTAACACGTCCCAAATTCCGCTATCGTAAAAAAATAGTAATAGGGATCTAGATATAAGATTTTCTGTGAATAGTTGTAAGTAAATGTAAATAGTAAGGATAAGATTTTATAAAATATTTAGGCGGAAGAAACGTCGCTCGGGCTACGTGTCAGCACGACTCCTTTTAAAAACATTAAATCTTGTCTTGAACCCATCACAGCGTGTCTTTCAGCTAATTCCACATTTCATTGCACTTTGTTCACACTGTTTTTTTCGATAGTTCATTATACCATGGACTTGTTTGTTTTGATTTGATGATTCACCGAGGACAGCGCAATATAAACACAGACGAGAAATGCAGTTAAAAATATCGTATCTTTATATGTAGTAACGTTACTTCCACTAGCCCCCCCCCCCCCCAAAAAAAAAGAGCTATAAATTGTTATTAACCCGATCCCTTTAACACGGGTCGTTCCAGACCCATGGCATTTTTCTTTTGTCTGAATACTCAGAATCTGTGAACCCCGGAAATGTCCGTCCCTACCCTAAAAAAACCTTAGGAATAGAGGATCATCTGTGCCTAATGACGTTCCCTCAGTGGCAGTCTAGTCTTCGTAGTAAAAAGTTCAGTTGCGTGTAGGGTCTGGAGCGACCCGTATTAAAGGTGACGTTGGTGCAAACTCGTTTTAAGCGTGAAGGTAAGTTTCTGTATTTTTATGAATTTTATGTTGATTTTTGAAAGATTTTTCTTTTTTTAAACCATACATTAATTTTTCATTTCAAAATTCGTCATTTAATGAAATTTCATCAAGTTTTTCAGTATTTTCGAAATATTTTTGCTTTTTTGAGTCATATATTCATTTTTCATTTCAAAATTTGTCGGTTAGTGAATTTTCATTAGGTTTATGAGTATTTTCAAAATATTTCTGCTTTTTTGAGTCTTACATCGATTTTTTATCTATTATAGAATAGCGCAGCGTACTTCGAGTGAAATTTCTCGGATTCTCCGGCCACGTGCGGAACAAATAAACTATTTGGACCAGGAGAGCGAGAATGCTTGCTAGTAACATAAGATCCATCCTCGATGAACCCGAGGTTGATATCAATTTAGATGGTAAACTAGAAAAGAGAAGAAGGTGTTTATTTTGTGAATCAAAAAAAGATAGGAAGACCAACCAATGTTGTATCAAGTGCAGGGTGCCCGTTTGCGACGAACACCGTTACGCATGTTGTCGCAACTGCTTATAATTAAGATATAAGATGATAGAATTTAAGTTAGAAAATATTATCCTCTTTTATATGCATATTTTTGATATTTTATTACAATAAAATTTTTTAATCATCTAAATATATCGAGTTATTTCTCAAAAACATCAAATTTCCTCTTTAGAAAAAAGCCCTAATTGACACCACAAACTTAAGCATTTCTTTCCGATTTATCAAATCTGCGATTTTTTCAGTGAAAGAACATTCCTTGAACTTTATATTGCTTCTTGAAAAATTAAAATATCTTAATTTATTCAAAAGTTATGAATTTTTTAATAAATGACTACATTTTCAGGAGGTGGGTGTGTTTATTATTAAAAATAAAATATTTATTTTTTTTTTTTTTGCAATTTTTATGATCTGCCCTTAAAGAACAAGTGTTCAAGAGTGTACAAAAATTTCACCAGCATTTAATATTAATAATTGAGCGTTTTAACATGCCTTGGGTCTGGAACGACCCGTGTTAAAGGGATCGGGTGCGAAAAAAAGGGGTAAAGGGATCGGGTTAATCATTTTTGGATGAAAAGCGCAGTTTTTGTTTTAATAGTGAAGAATAAAATTAAAAATAAAATTTTTGTACTACGAATAAAATTAATACACAATAGTTGCTCACCCAAAAATGAATTAAGAATTTTTTATCAACAATTTTTTGATGGGATGCGTAGTTTTTGATTTAAAGGTAAAAAATAATTTAAAAAATAAAAAAATAAAATTGTTTGAAAAATGACAGAAGGTAAACAAAAAATCAATAAACAAAAAATGTTTACCAAAAAAGTAACTAAAAATTTGTTATTGATAATGTGTAGATAGGAGAAGTAGATTTTCTTTTGATCGTAAAAAATAAGATTAAAAATGAAAAAATTAAATTTTTGTAAAAACGACACAAGAGACGAAAAAAATAAAATGACAAAAGATGTCCAACCAAAAAAGATCTGCAAATTTGATATAACAATTTGTTATCAGAATACATTAAAAATTAAAAATTAAAGGCCGAGCTGCCATTAAAGAATTTCCCATTTTACAGAAATTTGTGTGAGTGCTCGTACAAATTATAACTTCTTCAAAGTTGAAAAAAAATTATTTAGTATATTCGATAAAATCTATAATAAAAATAGGAGTGAGTATTATTATGTAAATAAGCGTCAGGAAGTAAAATTTGTAGGTTTAGAATTTGTAAAAGGAAAAATTGATATATGTAATTAATTATAGGTTATTTCCTGAGACTAATATGGATTAAAAGTAAAAGTTGAAGTAGTAATTCCATTTGGGTATAGGTTTTTCAAAAATTAAATAATAAATAATACAACTTTGGTGTGAAACCGGAGATCCACCTCCAGCTCCATTTTTGGTTACACGAGCGCTGATAAATTCTATTAGATGGTGTACAATGTCGGTGAAACAGGGGGGTACATACAAATTTCAGATAAAATATTGAATTCACAATTTTTTTTTAATCTGACATAAGAGTTAATTTCATAATATATTACGAACATAAAAAAAATTTTCGCCTAAATTATATTTATGAATTTTTTTAGAACAACTTTACGATAGGATGCGTATTTTTGGTTTAAATCGTAAAAAATAACATTGGAAATAAACAAATTAAATTTATGGAAAAACGACACAAGTTGAAATGAAATGTTTAATTACAAATTTTTTTCATAGGATTTACACTTTTTTTAAATCATGAAAACAGGAAAATGATATGATAAATAAAATTTGTACTTTATTTTGCAATATCTGAATAAGCAATCCCAGGCCGAGGTACAGGAATAAATGTAAAAGACGTTTGATATAATAGTGTTGAACATAATTAAGGAAAGTTCGAATTGTGGACAAAATCGAGTGCAAAGCACGAGATACGTGATGAGAATGTGTTCGTGAAAGCTGACGGAGCTTTAGCAAAAGAGAATTTACATCACCAAATTACTGTTGTCGATGTTTTGACCTTCAATATTAAAAGTTCTGTGCACAAATGTAGGGACAGTACAAAGACCGAGCCTTTAACCCGAGGTAAATACATTATCAAGCGCGAAGCGCGAGAAGTAACAGATGCGCGCCGCAGGCGCGTACAAACTTTCGAGCCGTGTGCGTAGCGCCCGATGAGAATGTGCCTGCGCGACGGGCAGATTTTTTTTCTTTAAAGTAGGTGTAATAGGGTGACCAGAAAAAAAACATTTTTTGTTTTCTTAGGAGCGAAAGGCAAATAACGGTAGTTTATCCGATTGTAGAATCCAGATTTTTTTGAAATCAATTTTAAACAATATTTAGAGGTGGCCCATCGTCTTTGAAGTTTTTATGTGATTAACATGGGCAAAACCAACTTTTTTTCATTTAAGATTTTAACCACGAATGTTGTTCTTCAGGTCCTCAGAATCCACATAAAAGCATTTTTTCAATAAAAATGTTATAAAAAATATTAATTACGGTTCCTTGAAAAGTGCCATTTTCACTGTATTCTACTGTTTTCAAAGCCAAATAACGGCCCTAATAATATATACTTATGCTGAAATTTGCCGAATATTTTCCTCCAAGGTTGAGGATCACATTTCTTGAAAAAGCAGATTAGGAAAAATATAAATAAGCCTGCTATAATAAAAACAAATCTGAGTCAATTTTTTTAATTTGACAGGTCTACGACTTAAGCTGTTTAATTTTCGGAGCGGAGCGCTCATCAGCTCGGCCATAAAAGTCGATCACAGTGGGTCTTGACACCATAAACTCATAAAGCAGACCCTTTCATGGCAAGCGTTCTTTAGTCATATTTCCCTTTTTCAGAAAAGTGAATAATAATAATTCAGGGGACGCTAACTAATCCTGTTATAAAGTCACATCGATGAAAAGAGCTGAGGTTGCACTTTGACGATTGACTCTTTACTTACCGAAACTGTCAGCTTTTGCAATGACAAAGTTCAAAGACGATGGGCTACCTCTAATTATTAAATTTTGTAATTTCCGTTTTTGTCCTAATGAATATTAATAATAAGCTGTCATATGATTTAGAGTCTCCTTATTAAGACGGGTAACAATTTTTCAAAAATGTTTTGTCCCGAGTTCTGTTGATAATTACGTAAGGTTATAATCTTAATATTTTGTTAACGATTTAAAAATTTGATTCATTATTAATAACAGTCCAAATAAATTAGGCTGCAAATCCCTATTTAAAAGGTTTGCCAATATCAATGGTTGGTTCTCAACGATATTTGTCGCCAGATCAAAGATAAATATCGTTGGTTCAGCTATACATTTTTTCCGTGTGCATTTCAAGTTTTCAAACTTTTAAATAAAAAATTATTCAATTTCAAACTTACTTTTGAATTGTTTAATTTTGAACGTTTGATATTCGTGCTTTATAGCCGAGATTTTTTTTCTTGATATTCTAAACTGCAAATCCGCCTGCAGCATTTCCGATTTTTAATAGCGTTAAAAGCGTGCGATTATAGTATATTTACTACATTGTAATTTAGTATATATAATTATAAAACTTAAATTTTCTACATGCACTAAAAATATATTTACAAGTTGAATGATATGTGAGTATGTGTGTAGTAGCGATTACTTCCACAGAATCTGGAACTAGTCGGAATATTTTATTTTCTGCTTACACACGGTATATTTTACATGACTGGCATATAAGACACACATATTTAGAGAGTTAGGCTTTGTTTTCTTTCCTTGAATCTATATTTAATAGTTCCTCTCATTTTACCTTATTGTGAGGTAATCAATTTCTCATTTAATCGAACTATCAGCTAATGTTTATTCACTTGTTTTATTATTTTTTTGCAGAATCGCGGGTCATAATGAACTTTTTCCAATGCCTGCATAAAAAGTTCGCTTTTTCACGCCTGTAGAGCGAACGCAAAATGGCTGATTTTGGGGCTCTGGGAAAAAACTTAGAGCGGCGTATGCGCACATCGCGATTTTACGCGTTTATTCCCTATGTGAAACATAGCAGGGAATAAAAGAGCTGCGTCAAGAATAAAACTAGCGTGTTTGGCGTTTTATTCCTCGATTTGGCAGTGGCGCCACGTAGTGGCAGAAGCCTACTGCCTTCAGACCTATCCTCAAAATCTAAGAATAACATATTTTTTGCGTCCCTGCCGATTGAACGGCACTCAAACGGCACTGACCAGTGCCGTTTCAGTGCTGCTCGTTTAAAGCTACTCAGATTCCAGTTTTAAACTTTTTTTTTTAAATTTAAAATTCGAATGAACCTACTGTATCTCGTAAATGGAATGAGATACGCCAAAACAGACAACCTTTTCGAATTCAACTTCAGAATAGTATATTAGTATATAATTTATAAGTATAAAATATTTATAATGAGAAAATTCATTAATTAAAAAAAGTGTTAATAATTTGAAGAAAATTTTAAAAAGGGATTCGGGTTGGTGGCGGCCAACCACTGTAAACCACTCTGCCCGTCCGGTACGTGACGAATACAATAGGACCAGTATATGACCGTCGCAATCACTCTGAGTGCCGTTTAGGTGCCGAAATCAGCACAAACAGTCACTGAAACGACACTGGCGGCCCAGTGCCTTTCTCCAGTGCCGTTTCAGAGCTGTTTCATCGACAGGGGTGTACTTGCGATTCGCTCTACATGCTAGACCAAAAATTTACTTTTTAATTACAGATATTGGAAAAATCATCTTGTGCAACACGGGAGCAACCTGATTTTGACTTACGTGATTGCTGCCTTTGCTTCGCTCGGACAGCAAACTTCACGCTCGTCAATATCACTCGGTTTGCTTCTTTATTGCACAATATACTATTTTTCAATAACTTCTATTTCCGAACTAAGTTATGTAAAATTTAACGAATAAATATTCTCCAGCTAGATATGGTTGAAGTTAATAAGCTCGTGAATCTGCCTATTGGTTTATCAGTTAGTGTCTGTGTTTATGTGTGAACCGTTATGTACGATGATTTTGTGAAGTTCTCCACCTGGAATAGTTACTAGAGAGATTGATCAGCAGCCGGAATCAGAACGGTATGGTGGGACAAGTATGTTGATTGAAGAACTATTGTGCGAATCCTAGATTAATATAAAATATATCGATTCTCCTATGCCTTCTTTCTTAACCGTTATCACATAAATTCTTGAAACACCGGTAGTGTAACGACGAGGATACACCCGAAGGAGTTTACAGTAAACCTAAATAGATTTGACTGAATGGTATAACATAGCTTCATTAAAAATGATGCTGCACACAGAAAAAATTTATCCGTGTAGAAGTCACGAACTTGTAGCTAGGTCTCGGATACGAGATAAAAAAATGAAACATTAAATCCTTATTTCTATGAGAAATATATGGATAAATTTCGAAGTTTCTTACGAACAGTTCCTGAAAATTTCAGACTGAAATAAAGAGAGGAAAAATTTTATTTCTGCGATTTAATTTTATATTGATTTATAAATTCGCAACTCAGAAGATTCAAACCCTCAAAGACTGCTGACTCACCAGTTTCTAAACATAAACCAGTAGTGCGTAAACACGCGCAGCGATCGAGGCCAAACAAAATAGGTATTATAAAACTTCTAGCCACTCATCCGACGAGCTCGTGGCACATATACGAGCGCACACACGCACCGCGCGTTTGGGAGAGTGTGTGTGTGTGAGCCACGTACAGGCGAACCTACTTTCGAGTTCCCAGATTTGTCGGGCAAGCTCGTGAGTGCTCTGAGAATCTTTTCCCAATCACTCGTAATATTTTTCTAATTATTCACGTAAAAAAAAGTGATGAACCGTTTTAGAATTTTCACATCGAGTTTGTCAATCTTTCTCAAAGTTCGCAGGTTATTTACGAAAATACATAAATATCCGATGAATTTTTCTCATATCCGAGACCTAGCTACTAGTTCGTGACTTTTTTACGGATAAATTTTTTCCGTGCAGAGCCTCTATTTTCATTACACAAATAGTTCATGGTTTTGTGATCTATGATAATGAAAAAATATATATGTTTTTTCTTCACAGAAGTATATACATATAGATCGCCATACGTGTATCGAATACTTTCCATCCATATTAATTAAAATATCTCGCTGTCACACTGAACACTCTGATTTTCGATATTTCTTAATTATTAATTATAATATCCAATAATTATTAGAAAATTATCAATTACTACCGATGAAATTTGATCTGAGGAATTAATCGTCTTATATATAATAATTTAATATAAATATGAAATAATGGAATAATATAAATAATATTAATTTGAAAAATGAAATTAATGTATAATGATATTAACAATTATTATTTTTTTGAAGTTTTTAGTTGTTTGATTATAGTTACTATATTGTTCATAGATTTTTTGATTGGCAGTGATTGGGAAGAAAAACAGACATTAAAATTAAAGGGTTTCGAAAATAGGAGAAGACAATGATTTTATAGAATATTACTGAGCAACGCCATTTTGTATTATTTATATAATGAAAACCTTTGTATAAAAATTATACTAAATCTCAGAGTAAAATAATGCATTTCGCAAGTTACGTTTATAACATTAATAATTATTTTTATCTCTAGTTTTTGTGGTCAGACTGCTTCTGTAGTTAAATGTTTTAGAAAAACAGCCTAGAAAAAAAATAATTTGCTGCAGCAAGATTAATTTCATAAATCCGGCTCTTGAGACTGCAGGAAATCATTATACAATCACCGTAAAAGCTTGGCATTATATTAAAATCGCGTGCATGTTTTATCTTATGTAACAATTTTAATACAGCAAACTAATTAGTGTGAAAGTTTTAAAGTAATGTGATATTGATCGATCCCCTAAATTATAATACTTTGTACTTCAATGCACTTGAAGTGGTCGGGATGCTTATAATATATCGTGCTTGGGAATAGTTTCAGGCGAGGATCATGGCAGAGAGAATGTATTACTGGGGCGAAGAGAGGGAATCGATTGACCCTGATCAGACTTTTCTAGAATTTAAAGCGAAGCCCAGAGAGTCGGCACATGCTGTACCAAAGATGATTGTCTCATCTCCTTCGAGTGAAGTGACGCAACCACGAAATCGTGAACAAGATGAAGAACGCGGTGGGTGGGGAAATAAACTTGATTTCCTCTTTTCCTGTATTAGTGTCTCGGTTGGCCTTGGAAATGTCTGGAGATTTCCATATCTCTGTTACCAGAATGGCGGAGGTAAACCTAAATAGTTTCACACCATGAATATAGTAATATTAATTCGTAGATTTTTCAAAGAAAGCATTTTAAGTGCAATATCTACTTTACATAAATTCAGTACTTAAAGAAACTATTTACTTACTTGTAGGTGCTTTCCTCGTTACATATTGTATTGCAATGCTATTTTGTGGTATCCCTGTATTTTTTCAAGAAGTTGCCATCGGTCAGTATTTAGGTTCTGGAGGAATGACGCTTGTGGGCCAATTATGCCCACTATTACAAGGTAAGTTAAACAGTTGAATTTAATTATTTGTTAAATATTCACGTAAAAAATAAATAGAATAATGCTGTTCTACGTTTAGGAGTGGGGTACGCGACAATGACAATCGTCTTCTTTTTGGACGTTTATTATTGCGTAATTATAGCGTGGACATTATTCTATTTAATAAGCACTTTTGCAAATCTGCCTGACTTACCTTGGAGGAGTTGTGGTAAGTACTTATTATTGAAGTGCAAACTAAGAACATTAAAAGGTTTAGATGTCCTTCATCATGCCGTAAAAAGATTAAAAGGAAATATTTAATAAATAACCTCAGAAAGTAAGAACGAAATACTGAAATTTTCATAAAACTCAAATCTCCTCATCGAGTTTTTAGGTTTATAAGCTTACGTCTTTCACGCACAGTATTCAATTTTTCAAACCACTTTCGTAACATTTGTATACTAATACTTATTCCGGTTCTCTCCTGAATAGTACCTCATATTAACTCTGTAATTGGTCAATAGAACAATTATAGAGGGAGCTTACTGAAATTTAATTCAATTCAATTTTCAAGCGGCTATGTTTAAGTTTATTTACTTAAGCAGAAAATTAGTTAATTTATATTACAGACAACTGGTGGAATACAAAAAATTGCTACGATGCTCAAAGCCAAAATGGAACAATTCTCCGAACCACAGCGATAAATGTATCTAGTAGCAGTCTATACCATAGAACACCTGCAGAAGAATACTGGGAGTAAGTGAGGCGGAAAATACTTATTCAAATTCTTCTTCTTCGCCAATATATCTTGTGTATTATTGAATTGAAAAAATTATTTTACGTACATTAGTATTTTTGAATCATTATTGTTTACTGTAAAGAGTTCTCCTATTGGTGCTCACCCTAATTTTTTAGTGTTATTCTTATCAAGAATTTGATGTCGTTTCCTATTCTCTTCAAACTCTACTGTGGAAATAGTTTGTCTTGCAAATGTAACTCTTAAAAATATAAAATGTTACAACTCTAGATATATATAAAAAAGGGTTAAACAACCACCGCAGGTTCCCACTGAGAGCAACTGCCACCTAAAAAATGACACCAGCTCCCAGTAGATGTATTTTATTTGATACAAGGAGGAGAATACAAAAGAGGGAGAGACGGGTCAGGGAGAATCAACAGTTTCTCGCTGACCCATCGCGCCTGTTCAGCGATCTCCCTGTTTCTGTCAAAAATCCGACCAAGCCCAACGAGGTAGAGACTTTTTGGAGAGAGGTATACAAGGTGCAAGCAAACTGCAACTTGCTCTAAATATTGTCAAGAAGTACACAGGAGAGATTGGTATGGACTTTGGATTGGGCAAGTGTGCCAAAATTGCCAAGCCTGTGGATATAAGTGTTATCAGAGATCTTGACACTAGAGAGACCTATACATACCTGGGCGTGCCTCAAAGCCGCACTCAGGATGTAACAGAAGTGATGAAGTCCCTAGGAAGCGATACAAGCATCTTCTTTGACAGATTTGGTGCTCAAATCTGTCGGAATTAAACATGGTATATGCTTACCGTTGCGGTTCTACTCTACTCGTTTGGGGTCGTTTAATGGACGAAGAACCAGCTTATGACCATTGATATCGCCACACGTAAGATCATGCATATGCATAAGAGCTTGTTTATTAATTCGTCCGTTCCGCGATTAAACATTTCACGCCTCCAAGGCGAACGCGGACTTCTGAATCTCCAATGTCTTCATAACCGAATTGTTCTGAGTATAGCTTGCATCGTTACAAATGGCAGAGGTCCTCTCCTAAAAATGGTCAGGAAACACGAGATGATTGGCAAAGGAGTGTTTCTTCACAGAGCTGCGGAACAGGCGGCCGAGACCCTTGGCCTGAATTTTAACATCAGAAGTGAGGAGGGTGCATTACTCCATCTAGATGCCTCATTTCTAAAAGCCGAAGTAAAGAAAGCCGAGGTTGAAAAATTCCGCCAACAGCTACTCGACAAGAAAATGCACGAAAACTTTCACAGAAATGTAGAAAATAAGTCCTTGTCGAAGGAGCAAACTTTTGCTTTTCTCAGATCATCAGGAGTTGATTCAGGTACAGTGGATTTCATTTTTGCATGCCAGGACGGTGTCATTCCCACCTTAGCTTACCGTGACCGCATTTTATGTCAAGAAGTTCCCAGCGATAGGTGCAGAGCGTGTCATGGACACGCTAAGTACCTGGAACACATACTATCCGGGTATCCCACTCACGCGGGAACGACGTATCTCTACAGACATAATACGATCCTGAGAGTGCTTTATTACCATCTTTGCCGCTCTTACGGTGTTAGCCGAGAATCTTCCCTGCCGAACGATCCGAGGGAGATAGAGTCAATTGTCCAAAACGAGAAGTTCCAAATTTTCTGGAACTACGATTTTCGGACAGCAGTCTCCATTGCACACTCGAGTTCTATCCTCGTTCGCCAAGACTTCAAGAATCGAACTATATTTGTGAGCGAATTCTCGGCTTCGGCCGAGTACAACATCACCGCCAAGGAGAAGAAAAGGAGGAGAGGTATCATGACGATTGTACGATTGTCCCCAAAATATTCGGTTAAAGTGATTTTCCTTGTGATCGGTGATCTCGGAGGTGTGAAACTGTCACTGGTTCGCAATCTTAAAGCCATACCCGCGTGCCAAAAATATGCCAAGGCACTTGCGAGATGGATGCAGAAAGCTGTCATCCTTGGGTCGATTCGTGTCCTCAAGAGAGACCGCGTGAATTACCGCGGTTTTACTGGGAGCTGGTGTCATTTTTAGATGGCGGTTGCTCTCAGTGGGACACTGCAGTGGTTGTTTAACCCTTTCTTCAAATAATATATATATATACCCATAATACGTATCTCGAGGAAAATACACAGGTTGCAGTATTTACTAATTGTAATAAACACAATTGCAGATTAGAAACGACTTAATATTCACAAATATTATTAAAATAAAGCATTTAAAGTAATTCAAGTGCCACTAAGAAATAATATAATAAACTTGTTGATGAAGTAAGAGTAGAAAACAGACAATTTATAAGAAAAAGTATAAATCGAAAATAAAATTAATTGCTCTTCCCGCAAAAAATATCAATATCAAGGACAATTTGGGGATTTCGCGCAATTTTCGGATACTAGATACCTGATTTATTTATATAAAATATTTATTTGATTAGGATGCCCAAAATTATCTGAATTACCCTAATTTATTTAATAAAGCAATGCAAATCCTAGTGCCTATTTATTGCTGTAGTATAACTATATATATGACAAAATTATTGGTGGGGGCCGACGAATATTCAACAAATTCTACATCTCCTAGTGTTCATTTTTCCAAAATTTATTTGACGGAATAAAAATTTGTTCTAATTTTCGCTTCAACTTGTCATTTTTTAATATTTTCACGTTAACGAATTACCATTTGCCATAATTTTTATCGTGACGGATACTCTATTGAAGTTAAGTTATATTTTTTCGCATTGCCATTTGGTATAAGGAAAAAAAATCTTGAATCAAAGAAATTCATTCAAAGAAATTATTGTACTGAATACGCCCTATAAAACATTTCTTTAATGCAAAGAAATGGTTTTACCTAAACCAAAAGTATGAAATTATTGTTGCTCATTAATATGTATGTTAATTAGTGAAATATTATCTAAGCGAAGAAACATTGTTATTGGTTGACAGAAATAATAGATTTGTGTTTAAAAATTAGGTAATGGATGTAGTCAAATGTGATTTGAAATCAAGAGAATATTTCTTTCCAAAAAATTAAAGTCCACCAAATGAAGTAAAAGTTTTTCTTAATTGAAAAATGGGATTTCTGGGTTCAAAGGAGCGTATCCTAAATTTTACCAAATATTTCTTGGAAGCAAAGAAATAAGTTTTTACCATGAGTAAATATTTCTGTGATCCTAAGATGCGATACATATATTGTTAAGAGTAAGCATGTCATAAAGTTGACAAAATACGAATTGATTAAAAAAACCAGGCCCTTGATTTAAAGAAAAGGGAGTATTATTTTAAAAACAACGTAATTTATAAAAATTAAAACGTAGCTTAAAATGTAACAAATGTTCTTTTGACCTACAAAAATACCACAAATGTTTAAAAAATTTGAATTATTGAAATACAAAAATGTAAATGCAGCATTTGTTCAGCAGTTTAATGTAATAATAATAATAATATGTATCAGGTGATAATATATTAAGAGTAATATTTATTTTTATTTTCACGGTGTGAACAAAATTCTCAAAGTATTTCAAACACAGTCAGTGCTCATGCTGAGAACAAAGGACAAATAAATATGTCGAAATCTTGGAAATTACTAAAGACATGAAAGCAATATTACATAAAATTTCTGATAAGTCACATGAAGAATTTTGACACACAATACTCTCCATCGCTTCAAGTTATAATAAAAAACCAAAAATGTCACTGATGTTAATAGAACAATCGCTGAAGGCATAAAACATACAAAAATCTTTATAACAAATACAAAATAATAGCTTGTCACACTTGATAGAAGTCATGTCACAGTAGTGATGGGAATTAAGGAGTACAAAAACAAAGTTAATTTAATGTACACTGCTAAAGAAACCTATGAAAAAATTGATAGTGATTTGTTACAAAAATTACAAAAAGATACATTTTAGGTTAATTAATGGGTGGAAAACTGAATGTTTTCTAGGGTAAAAAATGACTGGAAAAGTAGTATCTTGTATCAACCCTCTCGCTTATATTGGCTAAGACATCAAACAAAATTATTTTAGACGCATTACCTGAACCAAAATTTTTAATAAAAAATGCAATAGGTTTTAAGTAATCCATAATTCAAAATCAAATTCTTATTAACAATGTCTTTATTTCTCTGGATGTCTCATCACTATTTAAAAATATTTCTTTGTTTCTTAAGGGAGTTGAGATGAGATGGGATACTATTAATATCAATACACAAATCCCATTCGATTAATTTCTGGAAGGCATTACATTCTCAGTGGAGACAACTTTTTCTAAGTTTGACAACTCTTTTTATAAGCAAACATGTGGAATTCCGATGGCCTCTCCAATTTTGGGCATATTGACTAAAATTGTAATGCAGGATTTGGAGGTTAAAGTCTTACAACAAATTACAATTCAAAATACCAGTTTATGACAGGTGCGGGAATGACACTATTCTCAATATCCTAGATGATAAAGTTCATAAAACTATTTAAAGTTTTAATGCATATCACCCCACACACCAATTTTCAAATGAATTTAAAAAAGAGAATGCCATTAGTTTTTTAAATGTTAGACTTCTAAATTTTTATTATAACCATCCATTACGACATAAAATAGTGATTATAAAAAACATTGTAGATTCTGCAATTACACTATCGGACAAAACCTCCCATAATAAAAACATAAACAATGTACGGAAACTTATTAACTATAATAGTTATCCTGAAGAATTTGTTGAAAAATATATAACAAGAAGATTAAAATAAATCATATTTAAACGAAAAAGAGTTCAAACAAGTAAAAATAACAATAATCCTCAAATGATAAAAGATAAAAAAGAAATTGTTCCTATCAATTTCAATGGTGAGATAATCCCAGAAAATGCAAAACGTTTATTACACGGAGAAACTTTCGGTTGTAAAATTTGATATTATGATATTTATTTTCACAATAAGGCCATATCAAACCAGGATATAGCGTCACCATTTCAAGAATTACTACTTTGAATATTAAACTGTGAAGTTACTAAGTTTATTGGAATATAATAGTAAATGATTAAATAACTGTACCTATACCGAAAGAAAGTTTCTATAATCCCTAGGAAAGACTGTGAAGTTTACAAAACGCAATAGTAAAGACATTCTTCCTATGTTCATTCTACGTATTTCTAATTTTTC
>CAKNYM010046332.1:58861-100078 GCA_932195095.1 Andricus curvator
GAAGAAATCAGCACTGGCGGGAATCGAACACGGGTCTCCGGGGCAGCAGAACGGAGATATTATGCTGTGATAAAACAAATTATAAGATTTAGGAATTTTATCATCCTCATGAACCTCGGCGCATATGACGTCATTCGGCACTGAATTTCCTATTTTAAATGGGAATTTTCGCAAAGCACTGCATTCAAATGTGTTTCCTCCCATTGCACCTTCCCATTGGAAATGGTAATTTTTCTTACCTGTTTCGTAACTTATGTTATTTAAACTGCTAGTCATTGCAACTACGGTTTTATTATTTAATTTGTGAATTTAACTTTTTCCTAACTTTAATCTGCTATCGAAAATATTAATCTTTCTAACTCTAAATGGCAATTATTAAGTTTGTATGTATGTATATTTATAATTGATATGGAAAAAGTATTTCTTCGTATCGCTGTGGCAATTAATACTATCTTTCAGCTATATCCTAGATTGCCATCGAACTCTTGTAAAACTAAATATTATAATGCCAAATTTTACAACCAATAGTTTCTCCATGTATGTGACACGATATCAAAATGGTCTTCCATGTTGACTCGAAACTTGACAAATATGTCAGTAGTTCAAGACAAATCCTTGAACGACTGAAAGATGCAAATCAGAAATTTACTTCCGAAAGAAATATTAATTTAAAATGATTCATTTTTTTTCTCGTGAACTAAATAAACATTTCTTTTAACGGAAATTAGAACATTTCATTCAACTAAATGTTTTGCACTGAAATAAATGTACAATTGAAGCTAATATGCCAGTGTTAAAATTAAAAACTTCGCCTTTAAACGAACTGCAAATGTATTTATTTGAAAAAATATATTTCCTTTGTTGAAAATGATATTTGTTTGAATTAATTAATTGCAGATTATTTATTTGAGCGACAAGTCCTTTTTATGAAATAGACTATTATTTAATTTTGAACATATTTTTTTAAATCTATAATATAATTATTTACTTAAAATAATCGTGTCAACTTTTAGCATCGGATAACAATTGTTTTCTATTCAAAGAATAATTATTTATCTAAAAAAAGTATTTATTTCGCTCAAAGAAACCGAAATTACTTGATAAAAACATGGCTGGATTACTTACTTCAAATACGTATTTGCCACATCGAAGAATCGATTGCATTGAAATAAATTAATATTTCTTAGGGCGTGAAAAACAGATTCAGAGAAATTAGTATCTTAGCTCCCAAGAAATCCTTTCCTTGACTCAATTATTCTCACATTTATTGCAAAGAAATATTTCTTTGTATTAAAGATATATGACGAAACAAATTAGGTCTTTGATTCGAGGCATGACGTTTTGGCCTCTACACAATATCTACTCAACTGAAGTAAACAAATCCTTGGTTCACAGAATATAAACAAAAGGAATGCATTTCCTTGGACCCAATAATTTTTCCAGTGTACTCTTCATTTTAACGAATAACTATTTTTCCTAATTTTTATTTTCCCAAATGACCATTTTTCTATCATTTTTATAACTTTATTACTTATAACTTTTATTTTTATGAATTGTCACTGCAAATCACTTTTAATTTTCTGTATTGCCATTTATCAAAATTTGTGTTACCTTCATTATTATTTATTATAATTTGCATCTATTAAAATTAACATATCATTTCACATAATATTCATTTTTCCGAATAGCGACATAACCTAAAATCATTCACGTGTGCGAAGTACCATTTTGCATTACTCTCACTTTACTGGATTTTCATGCATCAGAAATTTCAGTTTACCCAAAATACATCAGGAAAAAATGGCGCCAAATTCAAACTAATTTTTTTTTTTGCTGAACTTTAATTTGAAGCCATTATTTTTATGCCGAATATACTTTAGGAAAAATGAAATTTGTGTTACATGCCGATTCGGGGAAGCCGAGATTATCGGCATTACGTCAATAGCGATTTTTGTAAACGAATTTTTGCTTAGGTTGCCACTCGGCAAAATTTTAGGGCAAATGGTAATTCGCAACGATAAATATTCCATACGGGTATAAGTACACGTCAGCAATATCAGATGCTGTAAGTGGTCTTTTGATTACACTGACACTTGGTGAAATTACAGTAACATATTAAAAGACATTTATGGCCTAAAGGATGTTTGAAAGTTTTCAGAATTATGGTAGTTACGTCATCTTGAACTTTTGGGTTGGACTTTTTAGTATTATCGACATTTCTCTAACCGAAAATTGCATTCTGACGAAACTGGCAGATATTAGAGACGAAATTATACATCTGTCAATTTTTTGAATGTGAGTAAAAGATTTCTAATGAAATGATCTTTTATTCAAGGAAAAAATCATGGAGGCTCTTCTGGTACCTGAGATATTGCCATTTTAGTGAGACCCTAATGTTGACAGTCATAGCAATGGCATGATGTTATGCCTATAAATGTCTACAGTGGCTATTTGTGTATAAAATTATTCAATTAACATATATTATGAGAAGTTGTAGGCTCCGGAAGCTACGATCATGGTTCCTTAAAGCAACCATCCCGACGCAACTGGGACGTGTACGTCATCCGCTTCTGCTCCTTCTGTCCTAGAAGGTAAGCAAGAGCGGGAAATTTACGCGAGATAACATCGGGCAACACTGTTCCTTGGAGTCAGGTCTCTAGCCGCGGATGATCTTACGCGGCAGACGGGACAGTTGGAGATGAATTTTCACCTCTGGATACTTTTTTAGAGCTACCAATCTTTGTAGAATGTTATGAGGAACAGTGTTGACGGACCAGATGAATTGATCCCAGAAGAACAGCCTTTTGCATCCGGTTCGCGATGGAATGAGCCTGACGCTGGCAAGCCGGAATCTTGTTGAGTTGGTTAATAAATGAAGCTTTCATACCTCCAATACAGCCGATTATGAGAACTACAAGATGGACTTTGAAGCCTTGGTAGAGCCTGCTCAGCTCGAAAAGAAGCGCTTGATATTTCGCCTGTTCTTCTTCCTCCTTTGTCGTGATATTACCATCGGCTGGTGCCGAGAATTCAATCACGTAAATGATCTTGTTCTTCAGATCTTGGAGGTCAATATCAGGATTCGTAGCACTGATACGTTGAGTGGTGGAAAATGAGAAATTCCAGTAGATCTTACACTGATCATTCTCCACAACGGACTCGAGTTCCCCCTGGGCGTATGGCAAGACGGGCAATAGATCAACACCATAGAAGTGCCTAAGATGGTAATATAACACTCTTAGAGCCTCATTGTGTCTCTCCGTGTACCCGTAGCGTGCATATTTTGAGCATCCACTGAGAACATGACCAAGTGTTTCTGGCTCTTGCTTGCACGCTCGGCAGTTGGTATCGCCTACAGGTATATTCATTATGCGCTCGCGGTAAACTGAGGTGTCTATGACAGCGTCTTGACAGGCAAAAAGAAATCCCTCAGTCTCCGATTTTAATCCAGCAGACTTGAGAAACATGTTGAACAGACCCATCGAGAGCTCTTCTCTACGTATAATGCCGTAGAATTTACCATGAAGGGGCTTGTCAGCACGTTCTCTTAGTAGAAGCGAATGTTCTGCTTCCTGTACATGACTTTTGAGCACCAAAGGTGTTAGTGATGCTAGGCCATGTGCAGTGTCGCTGGAATCAAATGGGAGGCCAAGCTCCTCTGCGGCCCTATCTGCGGCACGGTATAGAAATGCCGCAGCATTGACGACTTCATGTTGATGTACGAGTCGCATAAGAGAATCTGTGCTATTTAGAACTGAGCAGGCTGTAGCCAGAACCGTTCTGCGATGAAGACACTCTATGTTCAGCAAGCCTTTACCCCCTTTATCTCGAGAGAGGTATATTCGAGGTACGGAAGATCTAGGATGATGACTTCGATGGATTAACATCATCTTGCGTCTGGTTCGTCCATGTTTGTTCTACTCGTCGACGTTCCATTTTACTGCACCAACGTGTAGAGCAGTATAGGAACGGCCAGCATATTGGTCGCTTGGATCTTATTCTTTCCAGATAATTCGGAAGCCCAAATTTTTCTGAGAATTTGGCGATACCTTTTTCCAAGGGCCGTTTTCAACACACGCACATCCTGTGTTTCCGCTTGCGGTATTCCAAGATATGTATATGTTTCTCCAATACCAAGATGTTGAATGGTATTTCCGCCTATGAGTTGAACACCCTGATCGTGACGCGATGATGTAGTTTCTAGTCTTCCTTGGCGTAGGTGGACGCAGGCACACTTGTCCAGTCCGCAGCTCATGCCAATCGCTTCAGAGTACCTATTTACCGCCTCCACATGGATGTTAGGGTCCTCTTTCGAGGAAGCAAAGAGTTTAAGGTCGTCCATGTATAAAAGGTGGTTCACCTTATATTCTCTTTTGTTCGGCGGGCCACATAGGTATCCAGAGCTTTTGCCTCTGAGCACAATAGATAGAGGCAAGAGGGAGATGCAGAAAAGTATCGGACTTAGAGAGTCTCCTTGGAAGACCCCCCTCTTATATGTGATATAGCTTGCAGTCACTTATCTTTTGTCAGATGTTATGACAAATCTTGTCCGCCACAAGAGCATGAGCTCTTTTATGCATCTCACTATTTTTAGATGCACCTCCATGCACTCAATGAACTTAA
This sequence comes from Andricus curvator, assembly GCA_932195095.1. Classification (NCBI taxonomy): domain Eukaryota; kingdom Metazoa; phylum Arthropoda; class Insecta; order Hymenoptera; family Cynipidae; genus Andricus; species Andricus curvator. The sequence continues at coordinate 63,485 of CAKNYM010046332.1, forward strand.
TAAGTAGCTCATGGTTCGTTTATCGAATGCCTTACGGTAGTCAATCCAAGCCATGGACAGATTGCGTCGATACCTGATCGAGTCCTGGGTAATATACCTGTCTATTAACAAGTTCTCCCTGCAACCTGCCAGACCTCTCTTGCATCCACGTTATTCAACTATTGCACTCCATACCGGCTCGATGGATGTTAATATCCTCTCTTTGAGGATGCCAGTGAATAGCTTGTAGCTGGTGTTTAAACAAGCTATGGGCCTGTAATTCTTTGGACTTGACAAATCTCCGGTCTTAGGGATCAATACCGTGCGTCCTTCCACTAGCCACTGCGGGACGGGTTGTTCTCTGTTTAAGAAAGTAGTAAATATACGAGCTAGATGTTGGTGCGTAGAAGTAAACTTCTTCCACCAAAAGGTGTTGATTTGATCGAGCCCTGGCGCTGAAAAGTTCTTAGTTCTTATTAATTATTATTATTATTATCATTATTATTATACTATTAAGCCATTTCCCTTTCGGGGTAGGCGTGACTTGCTTGGTTGGAAAATAGTAGTGTGTAGATGGGTATATAGGTATAAATTAGGTAGATATATAGGTATGAGGTAGATAGCTATATAAGTGTTAGGTATAGATATTTTAGATTGATCTGCAATTCTCGTGTTATTTATTTAAATGACAGGTTTATTCCGCAACACTGCTCCGACCCAGGTTGTTGATCAATCTCTCTAGCGATCACCCCAAGTGAAGAGCCTCACAAAATTGTTATGTCTGATTCCCCACTTGGGCCCATTAGTATCCAAGGTCTTTGGTTCAGGCGTCATTCATTCTATTGTCACTCTGTTTACAAACTATTTATCGCCACACTTTTCTGTCCTGGCATACTACACTAGCTTCCTTCACGTCCATGCATTTTTTCATGCAAGCTCTTGTGTTTCTATGGCTTCTTATGTCTCTACGGATTAGTGTCTCATTTACAGATTCTAACCATTCTTTGGGCGGTCTACCTCTGGGCATTCTGCCATTTACTTTACCTTTATACACTTGTGTGGTCAGTCGTTCATCTTTCATTCTTTCAAGATGTCCGAACCATCTTAACTGATTTCTTTCCCATATGTCAACTAGTGTCTCTCCTGTACCACATTCTTTGAGGATTGTCTCGTTTCGGACTTTTTCCATCAGTGTTTTCCCCGCATATTATGCGCAGAGGTTGCATGCCGATCACGTTAATTTTACTCCTGTCCTTTTCTTGACAGATCCATGTCTCTCTACCGTATAGTACAGTCGGTACGAATATAGAATTATGTATGGCCATTTTAGCTTTTTTTGATGTTTTTATTGGTTAGGATGGACCCTGCTCTACCGATAACCTGCTTACCCTTATTTATGCGCCTATCTAACTCCCCATCTATTTTTCCGTCGCTAGTGAATAGACTACCTAGATATACGTACTTGTCAACTTGTTCTAATCTCTCATCATTTAGGACAATTTTGCATATTGTTTCCTCACTTTTTCCCTCGACCACCATGATTTTTGTTTTATTTACATTAATTTTGAGGTCCATGTCCATTGTTCATCGAAGAGGGCAGTTCTTAGACACTTATCCATGAATATGATAAATATCCACGAGGACATAACGCATCCTTGTTTCACGCCTTGCATAATATCGAACCAGTCACTCAGTTTCCCATTTACCCTTATACTCGCTTTACTACCTGTATATATTGTTTTTATTGCTTGTAGGAGCCCTCCATTTACTCCGTACTCTTTAAGCACTTCCCAACGTTTATTTCTATTTACTTTGTCAAATGCTTTTTCTAGGTCAATAAATGCACAGAAAACTTTCTTTCCTACTCTCAAGTTTTTTTCTGTGATCTGTCTTAGGCTACATATCTTATCTGTACATGATCTTCCTGGCATAAATCCACTTTGGACTTCCCATATCTTTTCTTCTGTGATTTCTATTACCCTACGAATAAGTATTTTTGAGTATATTTTACTTACGGTACTTAGTAGGCTGATACCTCTGTAATTACTGCAGTTGCTGTTATCTCCCTTTCTTTTGTATATTGGTACGATAATGGCTTTTTTCCAATCGTCTGGGACTTTCCCCGTCTCGATACATAAATTTATCAATTCGCACAACCTGTGAGGTATGTACTCGCCACCGTATTTAAGCATTTCAGCGTTAATACTGTCTATATCAGCAGCCGTACCGTTTTTCAAGTTCTTAATTATGTCTCTGACCTCAGTGACACAGACTTTTTCAATTGGGTTTTCTAATGCATTATGTTCTATGTCGCAGTTTTGTTGTCCTATATCTTCACCTCCTAATAGTTCTTTAAAAGAGTCTTTTAAAGCGTCTACTATCTCCTCTATATCATATAGCATTTCACCTTTGCTGTTTCTCATCCTGGCAAACTCTGTACTTTTACTTTCCTTCAACTGTTTATATAATAGTTTCATAATTCCTTCAAAGTAGTTTTGTATTTTGTGCTCTTCTTCTGTTCTGATTTTTTCTTTACTCTCATTGACTAGTCGTTTAACTTTCCTCTTTTTGTCTTTGGAATCATTTTTGAGTCTATTTCTCTCCTCATCGCTAAGACCTGTCATGTTTAATGTTCTCTTGTGCGCTTTTTTCTTTTCTTGCTCGGCTGCTTGAATTTCATCATTCCACCACGCATCACCAGATTTTCTTCCTACCACTGCCGTACCACAGACTTCAATTGCAGTTTTAACAATGATATCCCGTAACAAAGTCCACGCGCCCTCTATATCTTTATTGCTTATAAGCGCTTCCCAAGTTGCTCTATCTATGTATTCGCTTAACTTATTTTGAAACTCTATTCGCACTTCCGGTTTCTGTGAATTTTCAATCTTTATTCGAGTTTGTTTCGTTTTTTCTGTTCTCTTTCTTCTCCATCCCCGCTCTAACTTTATTTTAGAGATTAAAAAGTAATGATCAGTATTGTATTCGGAACCCCTCATGACTCTTGTATCTTTGACTAGTTTTCTTAGTCTTTCATCCGCAATAACGAAGTCAATTACACTGCGGTTATTTTCTTTACACCAGGTGTACGTGTGGATCATTTTATCTCGAAACCAAGTATTGGTAATAAATAGGCCCTTTTCTAAGCATAAGCTAACTAATTTTTCCCCGTTATCATTTTTTGTTCTTGTTGGATCCCCAAAATTACGTAGCACCCTTTCTGTATCGGTATCCTGGCGTTTGACGCCGACCCATCCGCAATATTGAATAATATATTTTCAACACTAAAATTTACTGGCAATATAATTAAAGGGCCATTAAGAGATAACATTATTTTTTGTTGACTTAAAGTGTTCACAATGTACATATGTTTATATAATTTGTTTATAAGATTAACAAATAATATCGAGAAAAATATTTGTATTATCAACACAGAAAAAACTGGAGTTTCCATTAGAACCCATTTTTGGTTCCGAAGGAGCTGCAACTGCTCTCTTGCTGAAAAGGAACCCAAAATTATAAATGGTTTCTAAATGAACCCAACGTATGGATTAAAATGGTTCTAATAGAGCCTTTTTGTTACTTCTGCCTTGACTCACTTCAAAGATTTTACAAGTTAATGATGCACATTTTGCTTTATAATTCGAATTAAATAATATTGCAGTGGAAAAAATTTAATGAAGAAGCTAAAATCATAGATATTAGTCATTCTTGAAAGGAAGATATCGCTCATGAAATGTGACAGTTTTTGAGGTTAAGTTCAAAATCAGATGTTTTCCCACTGCGCATGTACAAGAAGCGCGGGACTATTTAAAATGATATAACATACACTTGCAATATTAGGTTAATATTACATTTTGTTAAGAAGCTAGGTATTTCTACAATTCAATTTAGTTTGTTTTTAAAAAGAATAAAAAACGTTTGCTAATATTTATCTGTATGACTATTCATAGTATTTATTGATTTTAAATGGGCCCGCGCTTTTCGGCACATGCGTAGTTGAAAACGTCGGCACCCGCCGATGGCCATCTATCGGATATGAACGAACTAAAAAGGAACCCTCAATAAGAGTTCCTTCAGAGCCATGTTCTAAATGATCCCAAGTTTTACTTGAGCCGCAACATTACTGACCCCTCAGTTTTTTCTGTGAAGTATCACTTTGCCGATAAAAACAAATCATTTTAATGCTAATATAACCCTTACGAATGAATAATCCATAATGCTGAGAGTTTTTCAATAGAATCTGCATTAATAGAACATTGCAGCTTCTATCCTTCGTGAGTCGCGAGACTGACAGACAGTGCACTTCACGGTCTCACTAAAATGGCCATCTCGCGCAACATAAGAGCCTCCACGTTTTTTTTTTTATGAAAGATAATTTCATCAGGAAGCTTTTTAACCTTTCGGCAGTACCGATTTTTTTGGTACAAGTCGCAAATCGAATGCACGGGAGACGTGAAACCGCCATGTATGCCTTGCCCCACTCTTCCCTCACCACTTCACTCCTCAAAAATACTAACATCGATTTTTGGTCTCCAACCCTTAACGTTCAAAAGCAATCCCCTTGACACGACGCAAATATGACTTTGTCAAAAAACAATCTTTTTCAGAATTTCACAGTGTGAATAGAGTCTCTGATTTTTGGGCTCCTCAAAAATTCCAACACCCAATTTTGGGCTCCTACCCTTAACGTTAAAAAGCAACCCCTTGGTACCGGGCAGATGTGACTTTGTCAAAGAATTATCTTTTTTAGAAATTTACTTTGTAAATGAAGTTTCTGATGTCTGAGACTCAGAATTTTATATGGTGAATAGAGTCTGATTTTTGGGCTCATTGAAAATTTAAATGAAAATTCATAGATGAGCGTTTGATTTTTTAGATGTAGGGGTGGTTTTTGCAAAAAAAAAATCAAGCATTCGTGAGCCCAAGAAAAGCCCAACACTACTTTCTATTTTGTTTTTTTCATTTTTAAGTTTTTACGCAGGGTTTGTTTTTTTGTACATAGGGTGGTTTTTGATAATTTTGTTTGGTGCATTCGAGAGCCCAGTATAAGCCAAAACTTACGATGAACTTTATTTTTTTTAGATTTTATTTTTGACAAGAGGGTGGTTTTTTTGCACATAGGGGGTGGTTTTTTGAATTTTTTTCCGTGCATTTGAGAGCCCAAAATAAGCCCAAAATTGTGGTCTACTTTTTTTCTTCCTAGTTTGAGTTTTTATTTATGGGGTAGTTTTATTTCCGGTAGGGGTAGTTTTTGGAAATTGTTTGTTGGCGTGTTCAAGAGCCCAAAGAAATCCCAAAATTCTGTCGTCTTTGATTTTTAATTTTTTCAAATATTGATATAGTGGAGGTGCTGGCTTGAGTCAAGCCAGCACCTCCACACCAAATTTGAATTTTCAAAAAAAGTAGTGGAGCCCAAAAATCGGCAATACAGCCGAAAAAATACCCAAAAAAGCCCAAAATTCTGATACAAAAAAATTTCGGAATTTCGATTTCGGAGGTGCTAGCTTGATGGACCTCAATAACACAAAACATGGGTGTTGTAAAAAGTACAACGCACGACTACTCGTTTGAACAGAATGGGCGCGACTACCGAAAGGTTAACCGTATCGAAAAAAATTAAAATATGTGTATGTCACGGAAAATTGAATCAGAAATAGTTTTTAACTATTTTTCAGACGAAATTTCTACATTAAAAAAAAAATTTATTGTACACCTTTGCTTCCGCCGTTTTTTCCCAAAACCGTTTTTCCCAAAATTTAAGGCTTTATTTTCAAAAAGTGATTACCTATTTATGATTCAAAGTACTGCCCGTCACTAGCCACTACTTTTTGCCATCTTTCGGGCAACTGTCGGATACCATCTCGAAAAAACGATGCGTCTTTTGAGGCGATCCACGAATCGATCCATTCTTTCACTTCTTCATAAGAGTGGAAATGCTGCTCAGCCAGGCCGTGTGCCATCGATCGGAACAAATGGTAGTCGGAAGGAGCAATGTCTGGAGAGTACGGCGGGTGGGGTAAGACTTCCCATTTTAGGGTTTCCAAGTATGTCTTGACGGGTTTTGCGATATGTGGCCAAACATTGTCATGTTGCAGGATAACTTTATCGTGTCTCTTTTGGTACTGTGGCCGTTTCTCCTTCAATGCACGTCTTAAAAGCATCAATTGCGTTCGATACCGGTCCCCTGTGATGGTTTCACTCGGTTTCAACAGCTCATAATACACCACACCGAGCTGGTCCCACCAAATGCAAAGCATAACCTTGGCATCGTGAATATTCGGTCTGGCCGTTGACGTAGAGGGATGCTTGGCCATTCCCCATGATTTTCCCCATTCTTAAAGCGTTGAAACCACTCACGACACGTTCTTTCACTAAGAGCAGCCTCACCGTAAGCACTTGAGAGCATTCGATGAGCCTCAGCCGCAGTTTTCTTCAAATGAAAGCAGAAAATCATCACTTCCCGCAAATGACGAGAATTTGGCTCGAAAACTGACATCTTCGATCGAGAATACACTTCTGATGCAAACTCAAATTCACTAATGTGGTGCTGTCGTTATGTTGACAGATGTACAAGCTTACTGTATGAAATGTTTGACCTGCCTATTTCAACCGGCACTTACCGCTGCAGTCATATATCGGAAAACGGCGGAAGCAAAGGTGTACACCTAATATAATCTTGAAATGTATAGTATAATCTCTAATTCCTTCAAGTTTCATGAATATCAAATTATCGGTTTTAGAATTGTCGATAGTTTACAAAAAAATCAACGTAAAAATTCAGTATAGCGGAACCCCCAGAGTTTTGAAATTCTTCAGACCCAAAATATCTCTTATATAACATCATAATTTCACCATGTTTGATTAAAATCGAAACACGACTTGCAGATTCAGATATTCCTGTCATTCCCGATGTGAATTGTTATTTTGTTGAATGAATTTTGGTAAAATAAACATTATGGGAAGTAGAATTTGGATAATTTTTACATGCGCCTTTTATTCCTATGTGAACTGAGCTAAAATTTCTATGCACTTTTCAGACATCGAGTTTTAGGCCTTACTAGCGGAATTGAAGAACTAGGCGGTATGCAGTGGGAGCTCTTCGGTTGCCTGACGTTAGGCTGGTTGTTTGTTTACCTTATCATCAGACGCGGTCTTCACCAAAGCGGTAAGATTATCTGGTTTTCAGCCTTATGCCCGTACGTGGTGCTTTTCATTCTTCTGGGAAGAGCGGTGACCTTGGAGGGAGCCGGTGGTGGACTCCTCTACTACGTGACACCCAGGTGGAACGAGCTCCTCAGCCCTGGTCCATGGATCGATGGTACTACGCAGATCTTTTTCGCCTACAGCATTGGAACTGGAGCCTTACCCGCCTTAGGATCCTATAATAAATTTCACCACAATTGCTACAAGTAAGTACATTCTCAAAATTTGAAAGGATATTTATAATAATGTAAAGTAAGACTGTGTATATGAGTGATTATCAAATCGAAAGCAAACTTGAGCGGCTAAACTAACAAACATAATATTATTATTATTAATTATTCAATAATAAGTAATACAAGATTTTTGTATTACTTATTCTAAAAGTATAAAATCTAAAAATGACAGATCCGAAAATAAGGAACTACTGTTCAATTTGTAATCAAAATATGGGACCTGAATTTAAGGTTGGAACTTCGGTTATAAAGCGAGTACATTTAAGTGATCAAAAAAAAAACGAATTTAAAATTAAATAAATAGTTAAATATATCATAAATTCTTGAAAATATATCTACGTAAATACTTGTCTCATATACAGTAGACGAGACTCCTCGACATAGTACTTTATAATAAATAAACGTAATTTTTTCAAAACTCTATACTTCTCTAAAAATTGTTTAGAGGTTAAAATCGAATAAATAGACAAATAGTTAAACCAAGGATCTATCGATACCAGACCTATCCGATTCTCTGTATTTCAGCTAGAAACGTTTTGGTCGTTATTGCTATGAGTCCCTCTGTGCGAACTTTCGCTACATAGTAGCACTTCTCGCAGGTGGTCTTCCTTCAACCTCTATGCGCTCCTACACTTTAAAATGCAGCTGAAAGGGATTCTTTTTAACAATAATATTTGTATAATATTTCATAGCATGTAAACCTAAAATGTTCATAAAAGTGCACAAATTAGAAGTGGTGGATTCCAGTGAAAATAAGTGTCAAAATTGAGCTGGTCAAGAAAAATAAAAATAAAGTAAAGTGCATTGCTCCAAACTGTCAATCCGGCTGATATTTAACTCGAGATAACGGCGAACAAATTCATTTTTTCGAAAATCTCAAAGTTTAGTTGTTGAATTTCAGCAAACATTTTCTTCTCGAAGATATTGCCTGGAAAAGGGAATTGAAGGATCATGTTGGAAATGTTATAGCATCGGTATTAACAAATTTATAATAAGATTAATTTAGAACATTTTCTCCATATATTTAAAGCAATTTAAGGTCATTATTTGTCTATAAAATTAACTGAATTTCACTTATTTCTTAATATTACGTGCATTAAGAAATAATTATTTCACTGTATCCCTTGTTTTATACATGTAATTAACACTCTAGAAATATTTATACTAAGAAAAATAATGATTTTCATTTTGACGTATTTTACATTTTTCCCATTGGATTTCATGTTGAAGTTGGGCCACATGCGAGAAGCGCCGCCATAGGACGAAAGTTAGCAGATAGTAACTCATAGCAATAAGGACCGTTCACCGTTTTTAGAGTCGGATAGGGCTGATCAATACACATTCGAATGAACATGCGTATATGCTTTCGAGGGGAAATTAATTAGCTTTTAATATTTGAAAGAATGAATAGATTGTATTCATAAAAAGTCCTCTGCCTATAAAAGGGGACTTCGCCGAGAAGATAATATGATGATTTTTATAGGTTTTCTCCACCAATATTGGTTATTTAAAATACGCGCAGTAATGAATTTTGCATTGTCAAAATGATCTTTGAAATGTCATTTTAGGTTCTTTAAAATAAGTACTTCACATTTGAAATATAAGTTTAGTTTATTGCATAAGATTCGCGAGCAAAGGCAACACGTGTTCCAACTCGGAGGAATGAGAGTTTTGAAAACGGAACTCCAACATCATTTATTACACTTCCCTGAGGGGCCAATGATTATTTTTATAGAGAAATCTAGAGCACATAACAATGAAATGAGAATTACAGAAAAAGACAATATATCGTGGTCTGTTTATGAGGCGAATATGTGTTCTCCACAAAGACTTCCTGCTGGTGTTTGACTGTGCATGGAAATCACGATACAAATACATACCAATACATAAAAATAGCTTGGAGTTCCTAATAAAAATGTTTCTTTGATAGGTTAAAATAATTGTCCTCACTTGACAGAGGAAATGGTCAAATGGTCAGTCGAGGGGTTAATTGCTCCTGCAATCTGGTGTACTCTCTCTCTCTCTCTCTGTAATCTTATGCAATCTCATGCAATCCCATGCAATCCTTTGCAATCCCATGCAATCTTTTGAACTCCCTTGTAAAAATATATGAAATTGAGTATATGTACACGGTAAAACATAGTTCGAGAAACTTTACCAAACTCAGTTGGGTAAACTTGGGATATATGGACATTTTGATAAAGTTTCATTTCTAGTTCGGTAAAACGAAATTCGGCAATACTTCATTCACATACATGAAAGTATGACAAATTGATACGAATATGTTCCGAACTGTACTTAAATTAATACTGTGCTTGGTAGTTGACATTTTAATGCACATAATTGTAAGATATATGAAACGTTAGATAAAGATCGCTGAACAGTTTGGTAAAATGCGGTCGAGGGCTCGGTAGAGAATATAAGTGTGTTTACAGAAAAGGCATGAAGGAATCACTGAAGCTTGAGAAATTTTAACTGACTACACATATAATACACACATAAATAAACCTTATATAATACTATACATATAAGACGCTTTCGACAGAACTACGCAGATGCACGCTTCACGCTGAGAGGTGAAATTTGGAACTCTTTTATATAATAACTTGAACTTTTTCTTCAATATTAGCATGATTACGCGTGTAAACATTGACCCTTCGAAACCGGATGAATTTTGAATCAGTGAACAAATTTTTACTTTGAATTGAACTTTGATTATTGTACACTTTCATGTAAACAGGAGCTAGGTTAATTAACTTCAATGATTGTGTTCGTAATCATTTGGACTTTTTAATCACCGGGCACTTGTGATTATTTCGGACTTTTGTGAATTTGTGTTACTTTTACTTGGACATGGGCCTGATGAGTTTTCCGCCGGGCAGCTCTTATGATATTATGTGATTGTGTCAAACATTTTAGTGAGTGGTTAGTAAAAATTAGTGGTGTTCAAGAATCGGACTTAAAATCGTTACATTGCACTTTCGTGTTTTTTCGATCATTTAGAATTCATTACTCTTGAATGGTGAATTTTGTGTTTGTGAACTGTGGATAATTGCACTACCCAATCAATCAATTGCAACTGTAAGTGTGAACTTTAAACTAATATGTGGGATTATAAGGATAGATTTCTCAGCTAGGACCTGTGTCGCAGACTTTCTGGGCACTACGTCACTACAAAAACTAACGGTGAGTCTCCAGTTTGAATTTTTCCTTTTCCTAATCTTTCCTGTACATTTATCAGTGAAAAATGAATCTTAAGCCACTATCAGAATTGAAAACTGAACGTAGTACGATAGTCTCTAAGGTGACTCGCTTCAAAACTTTCTGGGATAATTTAGATAAAAGTATCTCGGGTTTAGGTGTAGTTTGTGTTAAATTAGAGAAATTAGAACCCCTCAACGATGAATTTGATCGTGTACAGATTTTAATTGAATTACATCCTGATACTATCACTGAAGAACTACGAGAGCAAGAACTCCAATTAGAATTGCAGGTTCTCCCATTACAATAAACAGCGATTCTGGTTATCGCTTACCAAAAATGCCATTACCAACCTTTAATTCTTTCGAAGCAATTGTTAACGGCAGAGACATTGCGAAGATTGACAAATTTCACTTTTTAAATCAAGCTCTTCACGGGGATGCAGCTCGAGTAATTCAGTCACACTTCTTCGCATGTGGTTACAGAAAAATCTGCATGTGTTTTTTGTGCAAAACCTGACGCACTTTATGACTGTACAGAATTTAAGAAACTTACCGTAAGCGAGAGATTGAGCCTAGGTGAACAATTTCACCTGTGTTTTAACTGTCTTTTCTCTGGACATAGAAATAAAAACTGTCAATCAGGTTCATTTAGGAAATGTTCAAAAAAGCATCACAAATTGGATCACATTGAATATGATACTCTGTATAAGAAATCCGAATAAAATCAACAGTCCTCACGTGAGTATGCCCACTCTCAAACTTCACTTTATGTAGGATGATCGTGAAACGACGATGACGATGAAGACCTGTACGTGGTATTATCTACCGCAATGGTTTATATTCAAGACCGAAAAGGAAAGTTAGACGAATGTAGAGCATTATTAGACACGGGGTCACAACCTCACTTGATAACTCAGGATTTGTGCCGTAAACTCGACCTTCTAACTTCCACGGTTGACATGACAGTTTCAGGAGTCGAGCCGATCGGACTTAAATTACCTAAACAAACTCGCGCTGTCATCAAATCTAAACTGGGTGTATATCAAACCTCTTTGCGATGTTTAGTCACTAGTCGCATTACTAACTACGTACCAATTGCATGACGAGACTTGGATGGAATCGTCGTTCCGTCAGATATTATATTAGCTGATCCCATAATTAAAAATCCTCTCATTGACCTTCTAATCGGGGCTGGATTATGCTGGAATTCGTTATGCATTGGGCAGATTAAGCTTCGTCCAGACGGTCCGTTACTGCAAAAGACATTATTAGGATGGATTCTGGGAGGTAAACTGTCACCTTCGAATGCTTCCAAAGACACCAGAACTACGTGTCATCTTATTACTAACCAGCAATTGCATAATCAAGTTCAGAGTTCTGGGAAGTAGAACAGCTGTTCGACAGTAAAGGCAAAGGAGCTCTCGACGCGGAAAAACCTTGTGAGCAGCACTTTACAGCGACAACAAAGGGTTAGTGAATTAGGAGAATCGTTTGAAATTGCAGAAAAGCGACTGAACTTTATGGAGCGAAAACTGCTAAAGGATCCGAAACACAAGGACAGGTAGTTTAATTTCATGAGTGGATACGAAACTTTAGGCGATATGACAGAGGTTACTCCAGGAAAAATTAAATCTGATGATCCAACGTATTACATTCCACATCACGCTGTTATTAAGCCTGAGTACTAATACGAAGGTTCGCGTAGCTTTCGATGGGTCGTCAAAAACGACACCAGGATTATGATTGAACGATGTACAGCAAATTGGAACCACAGTTCAAGATGACCTGCTCTCAATTGTCTTGCGATTTCTAAAAAATAGGTACGTACTTCAGCGGACATTGCCAAAATGTGCCGACGGACCTACGTCGAAGAAGATCAACGAAAATTGCAGCGAATTCTTTGGCGAACGGACAGCTGTCAACCTATTCAAGTTTTCGAATTAAACACTGTAACTTATGGAGCCGCATCTGCACCTTACTTGGCCACCCGTTGTTTGCGGCAACTTGGAGAGGAGACGAGAGAAGAATATCCAACTGCGAGTAAGGCTATCGTAAATTACTTTTACGTGGATGATCTTCTAACAGGTGCAGACTCCCTCGAAGGGGTGCGAACACTCAAGGATGCACTTACTTCAATTTTTGATTCAGCAAGTCTATCATTTCAGAAATGGGCTTCGAATGATGAACGAGTATTTTTGACAGCTGATCTCTCAACTGAAGATCGACTGATTCAGGGAGATAAGGATCCTAAAACTTTGGAACTGCCTTGGAAATTGAATATCGACGAACTTCAATATTACGTGAAAATTCCAGAACAGCTGAAGGTCGCAAAACAATCTATTTTGTCACTTGTGTCTCAAATTTTTGATCCTCTCGGTCTCGTTGGTCCTGTCACTGTACGAGCAAATATTCTCTTTCAAAGACTTTGGGAACTGAAACTGGACTGGAACGAATCTTTACCTCAACGAATGCACACTAAATGGGTAGAATTTCGAGATAAACTGTACAGCCTCAATGACGTAACTGTTCCAAGACTAATGTTATGTGTAAATCCAGTCACAATAGAAATTCACAGGTTTCGCGAAGCTTCTGAAAAGGCGTATGGAGCATCGATCTACATACGCTCGATAAACGATCAAGGAAATATCGCCGTGAATCTTTTGTGTGCAAAATCAAGAGTGGTCCCATTAAAAAGGATTTCGTTGCCACGATTAGAAGTCTGCGGGGCTCTTTTACTTGCGGAAATCTCCTATAAAGTGATTACTTTACTAAATATGACCTTTAATCGCATATTTTTGTGGTGTGATTCCACGATTACACTCACATGGATTAAGGGACCTTCTTGCAAATGGGAAACTTACATAGTCAACAGGACAACAAAAATACAAGAACTGACCAACGATAGAATCTGGAACCACGTCTCTTCTTCTGACAATCCTTCGGATATTATTTCAAGAGGAATCGATCCATCTGAACTACCGACATCAGATATCTGATGGCACGAGCCAACTTGGTCATCACAGGAGTCTGATAATTGGCCCATTTCAGAAGCTATCAATCTTGAAATCGTTCCCGGGATTCAAAGAAGCCGCACTCCAAATCAAGCTACTCTCACAAAGCAAGATTCAAGCATCTTCGAACAATTCTCTTCCTTTGTAAAATCAATTAAGGTACTCACATATTGTTTTCAAATCCGTAATAATTTAGCTAGGCCGACTACCGATCTCAAGATAGGATTTCTCACACCCCAATAATTAAAATACACGAAACATCGACTAATGATACTGGCACAGGCAGAATCTTTTCGCACTTAGATTCATTGTATTGAACAAAAAAGTGAGCTTACAATGTCCAGCAAGCTTTAGTCGCTCGAACCGTTTCTTGACGAATTGGGTCTGCTCAGAGTGGGCGGGAGGCTAAAGAACGCATCTCTTCGCATCCCATTATATTATGTTACTCTGTGCGACAACAATACTGGCCACTCTCATGTAAAAGCATTGTCAAGACTATATTTCAAAAATACATGCAATTTTTCCTAGTCAAAACGGTAGGCACAGAATACGTTATGGGAAATTTGCCTGCGGCACGAGTCACACCAGCTCGTCCCTTTAACATCTGCAGAGTCGATTTTGCAGGGCCGTACCTTGTGAAAGATGGAACTCAAAGTCGAACAACTACCAAGGTGTATTTATGTATTTTTTTATGCTTTCTGAGAAAGGCCGTTCATTTAGAGCTAGCGATAGACTTAACGACCTACGGATTCTTGAGTTGCCTTCAACGTTCTATATCTCGTCAAGGTCGTCCACAAAATATATACTCGGATAACGGAACAAATTTTGTCGGCATTTGGAACGAGCTCAATGAACTTGCGAAATTGTTACTTGATTCTAAACACCAAGAAAAATGTAACAAACTTTTCATCTCGAGAGGGAATAAATTGACATTTTATTCCTTCCCATGCCTCACACTTTGGCGGGTTATGGGAAAGCGCTGTCAAATCTGTAGAGCACCATTTGAAACGAGTCATCGGCGAGACTCAACTAACATTCTCCGAATTGTACACGGTACTGACTCAAGTTGAAGCTTGCTTAAATTCTCGTCCTCTGTCACCCTTATCCGATGAGTCTAATGACCTTGATCCTCTAACTCCCGGACACTTCCTTATTGGAGACTCATTGCTTGCTATGCCGCATTCAGACTTATCTCACATCCAGGTCACACGACTGGACTGATACCAGCATTTACAACAAATGGTCCAGCACTTTTGGCAACGCTGGCAGAAGGAGTATTTGCACAACCTCCAGCAGAAGTCTAAATGGTCACGAATGAATCTTGATCCTATTAAATTAGGATCCTTGGTTCTTTTAAAGGAGGATCACCTTCCTCCTCTCAAGTGGCAGCTTGGACGTGTCACTGAATTACACCCTGGGAAGGATAACGTGATACGAGGCGCCACTGTTAGAATCAATGGTTCTAGTTTGCGGCGACCAGTCTCAAAACAATGTGTCTTGCCCATCGACGATCCGGTAATAAGTGATTGATTTCTGATTAAAATTCATGTGCACTTGTAAAAAATTTGAATTTGCATTTTATTTTCGATTTTATTATATGAACTGTCTGTATGCACTGCTTATTATCTATAGGTGAATTTCATACGATTGCATTTACTTATTTGTTTAGGAAGTAGACCTTTCAAAGTGGGCGGGATGTTTGAGTGAATAGTTACTGTTGTATATACCATTAAGCTATTTCCCTTTCAAGGTAGGCGTGACACTACCGGATTCGGGTAGTGCTTCTAGGTGGATAGTTTTCCTGCAGTAAATAACTACAAGTGTGGGCTCACCACACCCATGATGTGCCAACAGCACGCAGTATTCTCTAATGGTCACCCATCCAAGTAGTAACCGCGCCCAACGCTGCTTAACTTCAGTGATCTGACGAGAACTGGTTTTTGCAGCGTGGTATGGCCGTTGACCATATATAATATGTATAATTTGTCTAAATTGAAACTTTGAATATTCAAAACGAGAATCGGCACGTTTTCTTGAGACTGTAATCCTCCATCAATAGACTCTTGCGGCGGTCAGTTTCAACATCTTGAACTTTCTATTACTCGGCCTGCTTGATGAATAATCTCAGGAAAAATTCCGAGGTTGCCATTTTTCTAAATTTTGAAATGTAAATCGATTTTATCTCTGGCAACATCGAAATCTAGCCTACTCCCTTGCCTGCTCTTCAGCGGAGGTCAGTGTTGAACTAACCTCGAACAAATTAATATCTAGCTTGCACTGTACTTTGGATCTTATATCTTATTTAACCACTCGTTTTCTTCTTCTTTATTCATAATGTGTCCCCTAAGGGTTTACATGACTTCCATTTCTTACAACACTTCCTTCTACATGTTTTATAAAATCTTATCCTTACTATTTAGAGTTATTTAGACCTATTTACAGAAAATCTTATATCTATATCCTTATTTCTATTCTTTGACTATAGCGCAATTTGGGACATGTTAGCGAACGAGTGAGCGAGCGAGCGATCGAAAGCGAGAGGGCAAGCGAGAGAGAGAGCGATAACGCAAACGCAACTTAATTTACTTATGCTATTACATAACCATTACTTACAAATCTTTACGCTTCTAATGTAAGCGACTTCCGTTTCCTTTTTCTTTCACTTCTCTTGTAACTCCATTTTGCCACTTTTTTGCATCCATTCTTTCTTTCTTCCTCATTTGCTCCCCTAGCACCCTCTAACTCCTTCATCCACTCTTCCCCCAAACCATCCTCCCCTAGAATGTTCACCACATTCTCTTGCTAGCTTCCTTTATCTTCCATTCCTCTCCTACATCCTTCCCATACATGCTTCCATATTTCCTCTTCCCATTCACAGATTCTGCACTTCCTGTTCTCTTTCTTTTCCCAATACATACCTGCCCTTACCTCGTTTCCCAATATAAATCTTGCTATTCTGGTCCATCTTTTCTCTCCCTATCCCTTTTCTAAATACTTTGGTACTCCTTCCTTTTTTATTATCTTATACCATTTATTATATTTTGATTCCTCAATCATCCCCCATGTTTATTTTTATCCATGTTAAATTTTTCATAAACTCCCTATCCTTTCTTTCTAAGCCTGCTATATTCCAGTGACATATCTTCCAATCTTCCCTACTTTTGTTTCTCGTCTCTTTTTGTTTCCTACTATTTCTTATTTCTTTATCTCCCGTTTCTTTCTCTCCTAGTTTCCCGACACCTCATTATTTACTATCCGTTCCTTGTCCTTGTCCCAATTCCACCATATACCTTCTATCTGTATTCTCCCATACTTAGACCATGTTCTTCTTCCCTTTTTTCAATCCTCTTCCGCTATTTTCCTTAACTTATACGGCATGTTCCTTTCTACCCATGTCAGATCATCCTCTATTCTCTCCGAGCTTCCATATAACACCCTCTTCTTTGTCACCACTTCCCTCTTATGTTCCCATTTCTTCAGTTTCACTAGTACCATTCTTTTCCCTCTTCGCTCTTCTCTTCCTACACTTCGCACTTCCTCTATCGCTACCTTAGCATCAATCCTTTTTAGTACTTCTTCCACGGCTTTCATTAGCTCCTTCCCCTCTAATCTTAGACCCTTTATCACTATGTTTCTTTTTCTTTCTTCTCTCTCTTTCTTTTCTTGTCTTTGTTCTATCTTTCTCAACCTTTCCTTCTCCTTATTCCCACTCTCCTCACCTCCAGACTCACGGTTTGAGCTTTCTATTTTTTTTATTCTGCCTTCCAACTCATCTACCTTTTTATTAGACTCTTCCTTCTTTTCTAGTCTTTGCTCCAACGTCTGCATCCTTTTCTCTAGCTTTTCCCCGACTTCTTCCCATTTCCTAATTTCTTTCCTAAGTTCCGCCATTTCCTGCCTAATTTTTTTCCTTATTTCCTCTACCCGTTTCTCCTGCTTTTCTTCATACATCCCCATTACTTCTATCATCATTTCGCGCGTTTCTTTCAATCTTTCCTTTTACAACGGATCTTTAGCCTCAGCTCTGTCTCTATCTGTCCCCTTATTTTTCTCACCCTCCTCTACAAAACTATGTTTTTTCGGCGGCGATCTATACATTTTTTTATTTTTCAGGCTTGACTCTATATCCTCTTTGTATTCACTGCTTCCCCTCTCTTCCTTTTGATAAATTCCTCAATGGATCCCACGCTCTTCGCCTTCAATCTATCCTTTTCTACTGTTTTCCTATACTTCCCCCCTGCCCTCCTTTCTTTGTTCTGCCCTATCGGTGTACTGAAAACGTCGTGGTCTAAAGCCCTGCTTTCCTTGCTGGCATTCGCTCCGCCAGCCATGAATCCAATTCAAACTTATATCGTTCTATCGTTCTGTCTCTATCTATCGTCGCGTCTACCTGCCCTGCCTTTCTCCTTCTCTACCCTGCCCTGCTGCGACCAACAATCCCTCACAAACGAACCCTTCTATACACATCCACAATCCACTCACCTCGAATTTCACCACAATTATCCGAGAAACTCAGCATCAAACTTTCACCGCTATCACACACTTTCACTTTCTTTATCAGAATATTTTCATTGTTTGAATAAACAAATTAGTCAAATGCACTTTTCCTTCAATATTAACAGGGTTACGCGTGTAAACATGACTAGAGTAATTGATTCAGCACTTGTGAGAAACAGAGGTCAGGGGCGAATGAATAACTTTGTAGATGGCCCAAAATGGTTATTACAAATTACAAGTGCCGTGAGTAATGTCTGACCCCGAACAAAATATTGATTAAGATTCTGTTAGAAAAAATCGACTTTTCGAGAAAAAGAATTATTCAAACAAGTTTGGTTTGTTTGAATAATTAAAAACACATTAAAATATTCATAGATATTCCACTCGACCAACAGTAATAATGTTTCGTACAAGAACACGAGAAGAAAGTACGCAAAGGTGTATATTTTGTGCAGAATTGACATTTTTGTATTTATGATTAGTTTTCCGAGGCACCCAGGAGGTGTATCAGAAGGTCGCAAACCCATCTGATTGATGAATAAAATTCTTCGTTGTGAAGCTTTCTGTACGTCCTCAAACTTTCTCGTCAAATTTTCCAAAATGCTCAGAAGGTATTCCAAAAATCGCAAAAAATGTTTCTTTCCCCCACGTATTTTACATAGAAAAAGTAAGATGTCTGGAGTACGATTTCCACGTTTTGCTCTCAGTTTTCCCGCCAATTTGGAAAGTCAGAGAGAGTGAAAGGGAAGAAATTAAATATTTCAGGTTGGGTGGGGAAAATTCAATATTTGTGCACCCCTAAGGCCAAACAATAATACCAATCGGATGTGACGATTCTTTATTTTTTCTATAAATTAAAGAAAAAAAAATGATTTTTTACCATAAGTGTCTTAGGATATTATGTTTAATTTTCTAAAAGCGACTAAATTCAATAAAAAATTCGTTACAAAAACTATCAAAAAAATATGATTGAATAGTTTTTGAAAAATATAAAATGCCCTCTAGCAAGAAAAAATGTTCTCATATGCATTTTTGGATAACATTAATATACATACACGTATATTTCTTTCGAGAATCACATACATATATTAGAGTTTTCAATGAGTCGTCTCTGAATTATCTCATTTAAAGTACCTCAGAATTGAAAGTTTAAAAATGATCAATTACTAGGAAAAATGGAAAAGTGAATGTACAATGATATTTTAATAATGAATCTTATATCTAAGAATGTCATTTAGAATGTAATTTGTCTATCTGTTATACAGCATATGCATACATTATGTAATACGTAGAGTAAGGAGGCGTAGCGCCGACCAGTTAACAGTCAATAATTTTTTCAAAATTGATAAGATGTGAAATTCATCAATTTTTTTCATTTCCAGTCCTAGATTATTGTATATCATATTTCTATAAGTAATATTCACATTAATAAAACAACGATTTGATAATTTAATTATTTCTAACAAGCTGTATTTCGTCGGCTTTGCCCCCCGCCGGAGGGAAAAGCCGACCGCAGCTTTTTATGAAAATCAAAACGTCTGAAGATGGAAAAATATGATGGTTCGCTTTCGTGGCATTTGATGTACTGGAAAAATTACCTTTAAAGATATCCAGCAAGAGAAATAAGTTATTTTGAACTCTTGTTTGTTGACATTCTACTAGAACCGGACACACACAAATGTTTCTAACGTACCAACACAAAAAACCTGCTATACCGACCGCATTGAGAATAATATTATTTTATAGTTTCTTGCGTGTAGCCCAGGAGATAAGTGGCTGTTTTACAATACCGATCATTTATCGACAAAACTTATGATACGTGTACCACCTGAGCACTTGTAAACTATGATCTTGGTCGCGCTTGCACCCCTGGTTAGGCATCAATTATTTAAGAAAATTTAATATATTTTGTACTTGAATTACGTTTAATTATTATAATTACATTATGTGATATTGTTTTGTCTGTAAAAATATTATATTTTCATACCGTAAGTATTGCTACTAACGTTGCAAACTTTATATTTCTGCCAGCACTATCTCTATAATAAAATAGATTTGTTCAATGCAAAGTAAAAATAATATTGTTGAATAATAGCGATGTTATAAGCAGTCACCTTTGCTCCACGGATCGGCGCTGCCCCTCCTTATCCTATTTGTGCAGACTATACAATATTCGTAAGTGCATATTGTAAAGTACATGCTCGTTGTTTGATAACCGAGGCTAAACAACAGCAAACTTGATTGGCGGACTGAAAAAAAAGGATCATTCCAAACACCTTTTTTGTTTTTGGGATATTCGAACATACTTTGCCGTATAAATAGATAGTCCCCTTTTCAAAAGCATTATTCTGAAATGCACAACACAAAGTAGAAGAACCGCATTAATGGATTTGGACATGAATATAAATCAATAAATTCTATTCGCAACTATTGCTTTACTACTTATTCTCATTTCTATTTACTTAGTCTTAATTGTAGAAAACAAGTGAAAAGTATAAAAAGGGATATTGAAGTGATTCACAATATCCTCATAATAATAGGAGACACCATGGTTATACATACATATATACTGGATAATTATAGGATCGAACGAACCTGCTTTCAGAAATTTTTTTGAAAGTTCTTAACGATATACGAAATAACTTAGGGGAGGGGGATTCAAATTTTAGCTGTGAGGGGGCAATCCCTCTGAAAGAGGGGATCGTATAATTACGATCGAACTTCACTGATGTAATTTCGTTTGATCGTATAATTATACTTCCTGCCTCGTTTTCCGGATTACCACTGTAAACATTAAGGGTGGACAATGTTCGATGGTTGTTTTTTATTCTTCGCTGACACAATTGGTCGTTTATAAAAATACGCGAATACCAATTTTTTAAGCTGTTAAAGTTGCTGTGTGTATCACGCTGTGCACCTTAAACTTTCCATTAATTCCATTTTGGAATAAAACTGATTCAACGCTACAACTAAGCGTATGCGACATACGAATAACACTGCAATGCCTTAACTATAGAAAGTTCCAGTTTATCTTTAAAAATTTTAATATGAGAGACAGAGTTGACAGATTCCAACCAAAAAAATAACCAAATAAATACTATTTGAATTTTGGGTTTTTTGTTCGAAAAATTGATACAATCTATATTAATAAGGGGAAATATCTGCGTTCTATGGCCCTTCCTAAAGCTAGTAATATTATCAATTTTACGGAGAGTTGTTGGAGATAATTAAATGCAAACGGAAACCAACTGGAAATCTAATCAAGGACTGTAGTGACGTCCTAAGTTTTCGAATATTTTCGACGTAAAGGTTTCAGTCTGATAATCCCTTTAAGAAAGGGACTTACTGTAATATCCGATAATTCTGTCGAGGATATCAGTGCTTTTACTGATCGAGCTGTGTTCACTGTGCCATGTACATTATTTTTAACAAAGGAATCACGAAAAGATTCTAAAAGACCATTAGGTTCTTTATTACACTGCCGTACTGCTTAATCGTAGATTCCGCTCAAGAAGCCATTAGAACTCTTGAGTGTTGACTTTGATGAAAATATGAGTGGTTCCTCTAGGAGAATAGACTGGAAAAGCGAAGACCTTATTTCATATCTCTACTAGGGAACAATGACAATGCCACAAGCTTCATTTGAAATTAATTTTTCGTAAAGTTTTTAAAATCATCGGAAAAAGGGGGAAGGCATACAAATTTTCGTCTCTCTAGGAGATTGTAAAGGCATCAAACTCAACAGCATCCGGATCACGGTTCCAAGAACAAAATGAGCTATATTCAGCATTGGATTTGAATGCGGATAAGTCCATCGTAGGATTAGGGAAGCTTTGAAAGATTTTTTCAAAGACATAATCTACCAATTCCCACTCAGTGTCCACATTAGGAATCCTCGATTCTATATCGGCATCAGCATTTTCTTGAGAAGCTTTGGAAGAAGCATTAATCCAGAATCTTTTATTCTCACTCTATTTCCAAATTTCTCTGATTGGTGAGTAAAGTTGGAGGTGCTAATTCGGCCTATTTTGTTGATATAAGCGATGTCAGTTTTATTGTGAACACGTAAAAGAATCTCGCATTCGTCGAGCTCAGAAGCAAAAGCTTTGAGGGCCCAAAGGTTGCCAAAAGTTCTAAACAATTGATATGCCAAGATTGATCTTTTCCTAGTTATGTGCAAAATGACTTCGTGTCGGGTCGAGTTTCGGGTTCACGACCCGACAATATTTAGACACAGACTGGGAGAGGTATAGGGCGGTGGAAGGGGGGCGGAAGGGAAGGATATGCTCAACCCTTACGTACACGCTTACATTGACTTCACATTAGTACACGCTAGCGGCACTCAGTGCCGCATTTCCATTTCTGCCGCCTGTCGACTGCCTGTTGTTCCATCAAATTATGCTATGACTCTAAAACGAATGGGTAATATCAATATAATATAGAGCCGTGCTTAAGTAATGTTTAATCTCTCAAAATCTTGAAATTTTCTGAAACAAAACATAATTCGTGAAAATAGAAATTCACATTTCTCTCAGTATATTGAATCCAACGCAGACTACAGGGGTGCCTTCCCCACGAGACGTTGGAAAGGGGCAGGGGTTTGACCAACATTATTTCTGTGACCAGTCACAGGGGTTTCTTTTCACCTCCCGAAAGACATTGGAAAGGGATAGGGGTATGAACTACATTAGTTCTGTGACTAGTCACAAGGGTGTCTTCCGCCACCATGAGATGTTGGAAAGGGGTAGGTTTCGACCAACATTATTTCTGTGATCAGTCAAAGGGATGCCCTGTCGCCCCCATGAGACGTTGGAAAGAGGTATGGGTTTGACCAACATTATTTCTGGAACCAGTCAAAGGGGTACCTTTTGCCGGTACCAGCAGACAACTTTTCTGCCGGCACCGGCAGTCTATTCACTCCGATAGTTCAAATACAGCAGGAGGGACAATAAAAATGCAGTAAAGGAAGTGGCGACGGTAGAAAAAAAAGTGAGAAATTGAATAACGTGAAAAAGAAAAATGATTGGGAATTCTCACATTTTCACACGCTGGCGGTACGCCGTGCCGCAACGAGGGACCCTCTCACTTTGACATGCTGTCGAATACGGAAGGCAGGTTTTTGGAAACCCGCATAGCTTTCATGCTCCTCGACGTTAGTTGAAAAGAGAATACCTCCGGCACTCGGGTCGCCCAAGGTGCTAAGAACGCGCGCATTCAAGTTTTTCAAAAACTGCGGTACTTAGGTACTTAGGTCTGCGCAGTAGTTTCTTACCTGTATATTGATGCGCAGCATTATTCTGCCATACTTGCGTATTTGTAGTAGCCTTCTACAATACACAAGCTCAGCAGCAGTATTCTAACAAGAATGGGGCTGCGCAGTATTATTTTGTGATAAGGAGGGCTGTACAGAAATGTTATACCATAAGTATGACTACGCTGGAGTCACCTACTATTGTTATGGCCGCAAAGTAGTTTTCTGCCACGACTACCGCTGCGCGTTATTATTCTACAACGCGTATGACTTATGACTGCGCAATAGTTTCCTGCCATTCATATAACTGCGCAGTATCTTTTAGCCACGCGAAGTAGTATTTTGCCTTAAGAAGAGCCTCGCAGTAATCTACTGCCATACTTATGGTTACGCAGAAGTAACTTCATATGCTTATGGCTGCGCAGTAGTTCTCTATCATACATAGCGATGCGCAGTATGATTCTATCACACACGCGGCTGCGAATTATTTTACGACAATTAACACAGCTGCCAAGTAGTATTGTACCATAATGCAGTAATGTTCTGCCATACTTATGTCTACAGAGGAGTCACCTACTGTACTTATGGCTGCGTAGTTGTCTTCTACGATACGTAAAGCTTATAGTAATTCAGACTGCAGTTCTATCTAATTAAAAAAAACGCACTATAATCAATTAATATTTCGTGAACTTTTTTAAATTGTGTCCAAAAAATTATGTGTAAATATTAAGCAGTCGTAAGCGAAACGAAAATGTAAAAAAAATATACCTTGTACTGTATATATGTTTGATGAACATTGTAAAAGGGACTAACAAAGTTTCGAAAATTGAATTTTTTCACTTTCAAAAATCTCTACCCAGAGAAATATGATGTTAGCAGATACTTAAAAGTGTAGAAAATTCTATATTTGGAACCTTGTCAGTTCTTGCGAAAAATTGTATTAAAAATAATCATAATACGAGGTACAGTAAACTTCCGTTCATTTTAAAGATCGCTTATTTTAAAGTTCATTTAGTTTAACCTTTCTACACGCACTCATTTTAAGTTGCGCAGTTTCGTCACCTCCCACCACGGTCACGCCCGCGGCAATGGCTGACTAATGAAAAAAAGGTGCCCGAAGAGCGGGAAGTCTTGAATTGAGTATTTTTTTACGACTTCATGGGAATACGTCTCACGACGTATTCGAGAAAATATGCTAAACGTAAAAGTAAATCAGATCGATTTGATCCGAACTGGGTGCTCTCACCTCAAATTTCGGATAGTTGATTGTATTTCGCGAAACACTTGAAAAATATTACTATCGAGACCTTTATAACTTAACTTTGTGTGTAGAATAAAAACTCGTATGCAGTTGCAGTCCCATGTGATAACCCTTCTGACGGCTGACATTTCCACCCATCCTAGCATTCTACACTTGGAAACTATTAATATTCAGACCTTCGTAATTTACTTTTACGTTTAGAATATTTTCTCCAAAAACGCGTTTGCAGTGGCAGTCCCACATATTCTAACCTTCCTGACGGCTGCCATTTTCACGTCTAGCCTTGCATGGCCGCGAATATAAGAATATAAGAATAAAAGATATAAGCTCATCCTGACTTCAATTCCGATCAGGGAGAAGAACCGCATCACATGATGTCCGCTTAGAAGAAATCTAATATCATTAATGCATTGCGCAACAAATTTGTCAGAAGTAAATATTCTTCCAGACTGGAAAAAAATTACACAAACGAACTGAAAAGAGGTGAAAGAGGCTGCTAAAGATCATTAAAGGATGGATTTCAGTTTTGTAAATTCTGGATATTGCTCGTCCATGATGACTTTTGGTTCTTCATAGACGAGCTCCTCGTGTTTGAAGATCGAGAATTTTAGAAAGGTTTTTTTTTTTTTGCATGAACCGATGGCTTGATGTTCCTGCTAATTAGCAATTTCATGTCATCGAGACATTACTCCATATTGGCTGAGGGCCAATAAAGCCAAATCTGCCAGACGATGCGTACAATAGCAGGATACGATTTATTTCAGGGGCATTCAGAAACATATTTCCTTTTCGAGGATATTTTTAAAGAAATTCCTTCTTGGCCTCTATTGGCAAGTTATTCCTTAGCTAAAAGATTCATCTTCAGACTGAATCGAGATTGATGTTTACCTCTCTTCATTCCCTTCGGCGTCATTTGACTACCTGCTCACTTCTCCAGATTTACGAATTGCTTTGTTGGAATTCTTGTCATTGTTTGTCCACTCTTGAGACAGGGCGTCTGCAAATGAATAATTGAATTATTTATGTACGTGAACACGCACGAAAAACAAAAGTCCGTTGCACTCACCAAAAAGTCTGTAACTGTTACAGATTTCCTAAGTTAATATAGTGACAGCATAGAATTTCAATAATTGGTACTATAAAATTTCTATAATGAAAGTCAGTAAATGTAACAGGTTTTATTTGCAACTCAAACATAAAAAACCTGTAATCTTTTATTGCAAATGAAAACCTGTGACGATTACAGGTTTTTATTTGAAAGTATTCTATATGAATATATGGAGCGGTTGCAGTAAAATATCTGTAACCATTACAGGTATGTAAGGTAATTATTTGTCAATATGCATCTTGAAGTATCGTAATTATAGCCTAGAGTGATCAAATTGTTGCAAACAATTGATGAATATTGTTAAAATAATTGTGAATTATTTGCAATGATTTGATCACTTTAGATTACAAATAATGATACTTTAGGATTTGAAGTGTGTCAAAATAGATTATCCAAAAGCTTATTTGACGTTAAAAACAATGTTAAAAGTCCCACCCTTGTGTTTTCTCCTAACAAAGAGATAAGCCCTTACACTGCACAAGTTAAAATTGTAGAAAAATATATCACTAATAACCAAAACGACAATCATACACAACAAAAAAATAACAACCTTAGGGAGGTAGGTAAACCTGGAAGTACCGCCTGAATTAACCGTAAATAAATGTGACATGAAATTGAGAATTAAGTATATCTGCAGTTTTTGCTTTTCTCCGACCGTGCCCAAACAGTGTATTTACTATGTTAGAATTAAAGCCTATGGGAGAAATATTTGTTACATCAGTTTTTTCCTTTCACAAGAATTGAGGGCTCATTTAGGGCTTTTGCATGACACCCGGCGCAATTTTTCAAAGACAACCCTCATAGCAGAAAAGCTACCCGAAAGAATAAATATGCACTGATCATAAAAGTTAGTACATAAGAATTAACGGCCCTTTTTAGGCTCTCCAACGCCCCTAAAATCAAATTTCCGAAACCATCTCTCATAGTTGAAAAATTACCCCTTACCAAAAAGTACTGATGAAGTGCAAGAAAAAGCATTGTATCAATTTGGAATATTTTCTACCTCTTTGAAAACATCAAGCACTTTTCCAAAAACCACCTCTAAAACTCGAAAACCACCCCGGAAAAGAATATGACATCAAAATTATAATTAAGTATATTAGCAGTTTTTGTTTTTCTCGGACCGTGCCCAAACAGTGTCTGCCCTATGCCAAAATTAAGGGCTCATTTGTTATCTAAAAGCCAAATTTTGGGCTCTGCATTTGAAAAAAATGCATTTTGCTACCAGCATTAAGTAAAGCTAGCAGTAACGTGCAAAAAATATTTGTTGCATCGACTTTATTCTTCCACAGGAATTGAGGGCTCCTTTAGGCTCTTGCATGGCCTCCAGCACCAGACAATATTCCAAACTGATGCAATACTTCTTCTTGCACTTTATCAGTAATTTTGGGTAAGGAGTAGTTTTCCAATGTTAAGGGATGCTTTCGGAAACATTTATTTTGCGAGCGTTAAAGAGCCTGAAAAGAGCCCTTAATTGTGATGTACTCACTTCTATGATTAGTGCATATTTGTTCTTCAGGGTTGTCTTTCTGTGATAGGGGTTATTTTTATAAAACTGCACCGGGGGCCACGCAAAAGCCCTAAATGAGCCTTCAATTCCTATGAAAGAAAAAAGTTAATGTAAAAATTATTTCTCCCATGGTACTGCTAGCTTCACATTATGTTAGTAGTAACATGCATTTAAAAAAATAATGCAACGACCAAAATTTAGCTTTTGGGTACTAAATAAGCCCTTAATGAGCCCTTGATTCTGGCATAGTGCATACACTGTTTGGGCACGATCCAAGAAAAGAAAAAACTGCTGATATACTTCATTCACTGTTTAATGTAAAATTCCTTTAGGGGGTGGTTTTCGAGTGTCAGGGGTGGTTTTTGGAAAATTTATGTTTATGGACAGTTCGAAAATTTTGCAAACTGATGCAGTACTCTTTTTTACACTTTATCAGTACTTTTTGGTAAGAGGTAGTTTTCCAATGCTCAGGGATGGTTTTGGAAAATTGATTTTGGGAGCGTTGCAAAGCCTAAAAAGAGACCTTAATTCTGATGTATTCACTTCTTTGATTATTGCATATTTATTCTCATCGCATATTTTCATATGTTAAATTTATTTATTCGTATTTATTTATGTGTTAAAAAATTACAAGTTGAAAGATGTGTGCGGCAATCCGACGCATGCCAGATAACAAAATGCGCGCACAGTCGAACGCATGTGTGTCGTGCGCGGGCCGATTTCCTCCCACGGTGAGCATGGCCCACATATTATGAGTCCTTATATGCGGGACAGTTGTGTTCCACGTCATGCGAGTTGCACGCCATGCGGGCCAGTGCGGGTATGATGTGTGCACACATTTATGATTTTTGAAGGGTATAAATAATGTTTGAATTTAATTTTAAAGAAGAGAAAGTTATTTATCATGAACGTGTTTTTTATCATAGGAGAAAGTGCTATATTTATACGATGGCCCTGTAAATTATGTTAACCTAATTCTCACGTATTCGCATCAATCTTTAACATTTGGAGCATTAGTTATAGGCCGAGAGCCAGCGACACTTAGGTCTGGCTGATTTAATCCTGTCTGGAAAAATTACAGAAAAAAGCCCTGTTGATGTGCAATATGAAATCGCGTGCTTGCCTGCTCAGATCGGTTTCGTTTGTTTATAAAAAAATTTTAAGTTGTATTTTGAAAACGATAACTGTGCTTATCCCGATCGGGATGAAATTTCGCACACAGATGCTCAAAACGTTACTCAATATGAATTCGAGTGCCTGCCACTCGAAATAGGTTGCAGAATGTATCCAGTCAATCAAAACCCGGTGAAAAAAGTGCATAACTCGCCTCATCGTAATCCGCTCGAAAAAAATTTATAATTTGGTTTAAAGCACTAGAAATTCATTGAAGAGTGCCTGCCTCGTCAAAGGAGTTGCAATAAGTGCCTGCTAGCTTCATGAAAATCGCTCGCTCTTGCGCTGTGTGCCGTAGACAGTGAAGTGTGCTCATTCCGATCCGCACCAAAATTAAAAATAAACTAGAAAAAACAATTCCAAACCCCCAAGGCTGCGCTACATCGCACGGCCCTGGTGCCTTGCTATCATTATTTTAATTATTTTGTTGTTATTTCCCATGTATAACACGTTACAATGCAAAATAGGGAATTTGTGTCGTGTTGGTCAATATTCCACGTCGTGTTGCCTCACACAGCTTTTAATTCTTAATTTTTAACACATGAATAAATACAAATACATAAATTTGTGAAAAATAAAAAAAGTGTTGAGTTGTACGTCAAATTGTGAATAACTGTGAAAAAGGATGAAAATGAGTCCTAGGGGGACCAGTGCACGTAAGGGTCAGCTTGTCGTCATTTTACGATCACGCAATTGCGTAACCATTTCGTTCACGTGGTCCACTAGGGAAACAAAACAAAACTCAAGGTGATAAAAAAACAACTTTAATTTTCGCGTCATATGACGTTCTTTACAAAGGTCGCTAAACCGTTTCACCAGTCTACTAGAAATTATAACTGCGGATGTCAGAATCATTGTCCCTTTTGGTCCAAAATATGTTTAACGTATGCGCATCGTTTTGCTCACTTGACAATATACACGCAACTTAAAGAATCTGTAATATGTACAGATTTTTTCCGTAATACTTAAGAAACATAGGTACCAGAATATACTAGTGTGAGCAGGTCCAGTATATTTAAAGAATAAATTTTTCTCCGAGCAGGCTCTACTAGTAGATGCGCACTTATATTTTGAATGAATTTCGTCGCCTTGAAATTCACAACGAAACTTGCCGTTTTTTGAGTATGAAGACTGTCTAGATTATGACTTTGACGGCGGTTCACGCGATGCTCGTTGCGAGCGAGAATGAGATTGACTTGAATGAGATCGCCGTGAATGAGTTCGAGATCGGCGTGAATGAGCATTCCGGGTCCGCCAGGATGAGTTTCGTGAAGAAAACCATGATCGCGGCGAAGGAGAAGATCAAGATAAATTGAAAAACGTATGCCTAGAATGTCTACTACGAGCCCTCGCTTGTCTTTTAAGGTTTTTCGACGCCTGCATTAATTCACGAATGTCGTCACTAACACATGTTTTACGTTTACGATGAGAACGATTACTCATGATTAAAATTGTAGAGAAAGAATGAAAAACTGATGCACTTAGCTCTCTATGCCTTAGGACAGCTAATACAAAAAAAATAAATCACCAGTCGCCCAGTGGGTAAACACAGGAGGACGCTGAAGAAATTTGTGTGATCTGAACTTTGTGACCATGTGGCGAAGAGTAGAGAAACTACAATGGTATTCCCGAGAACGATGCAAGAAATATAATGCTAATTTTCTCCCATGATAGGAATGCCATCAGTGCACTCTAATAATAATTGTTTACAAGAAACACACTAATATTATGTATTTTTTTCAATTATTACATCCCATTAATATATATTTTTTTCAATGTGGGCGTCCGCATGAAAAGGGTCCCTATGGCTTGGGTTACCAGACCTGGTTTTAACGAAACCAATGTTTTTGGCAGCAAATATTTTGTTTTTCTACAATCGCAGTTGTATACCTCAGCATAATACTGAACGCGACTCTGTAGAAATGCGCGCGCTATTCAAATTATGGATTTAGTGTGTGCATTGAGCTCGAGAAACGCTAATGTGTAGTTTCTTATGCGGCATTAACGAGCAGAGAGGAAGAAAGTAAACTTGGTGACCTTTTTTTTCAGAGTTCACATGAAAAATATTTGAGTGACCTGGTGTTTCGCCCTACATCTGGTAACCCTACCTATGGCCGGTGTGGAGTTATGAATAAAATAATATAGCCGGATAAGTTCCCTGCATTTGAAACATAAGGTGAAACCCTTAGGTTGAAAAATCAATCGCCAAGGCATTTTTGAAGTTGGAACTTCGAAAAACCGTTTTTCCAAAAAACGCCACTAAATTTGGCCAGTGCTGTAAGCGCACGTGTTATACTTCTTCTTCAAACATGGAATGTACCCACTAATGGTTGCTTTCGGGAGACGAGTTTCATACCAATAGATGCAGTATAGCCCCTAGTGTCATCCCCCACTCAAACTTGAAAATAATAATTTTGATCCTGATTTAAAAAACGACGAATATCTCCTAAACTAGCACTGGCCATAAGGGCTCTTTTCTTGCGGCCGCCCACGAATAGCATTTACCGGTACGTAACAGTCTCTCGTGTAATATACATATTGGCAGGTTTTGTCAATAATAAATTATCATTACAAGCAACTAACACAGAAAAACCCCGAGTTTTTTTGTCCTAGCATCGTCTCGTTGCAGAGTTTATTCCCGCAGACACATAGCCATGACTGTAAACTGTTTAACACAGCCTAGAAACCTATCCGGTGGCGGCGGATACATTTTATTTTGCCGTGAATTAAAACTTCAGATAGTTCCTTTACAGCGCGATGCAAGAAAAGTATCTGAAGGAAGGATGAAAAAGCTCGGTATTTTTTGTGAAGATACTGAAAAAATTACATTCCAGAATGCCATAATTACAGTTAATTTTTGGTGTGGCTTTTCCAACCCTGCATATCTATTACGAACCCAGATTCATTACACGGCATGAGTGTGTAATCTCTGAAATTTTGCTAAAATTATTGCTTGATGTACACTGTACAAATATAAGGTGGAACTAATTTTTTGTTTAAGTAAATGGGCGACTTTTTTTAATCCATCAATTCTGTCTCTTTCGAATAGGTCGTAAGTTGAAGAGACAAAAATGCAAACGCACATCGACCTATCATCCGTAGTCGTTTCTGCTGAAGTCTTTCAAATAAGGAGTTTTATCTTACAGAGATGCACTAATCACATGCGTAGTCAACACCTTGACATGTCTTCTGGCCGGCTGTGTCACATTTTCCATATTGGGCCATATTGCAACGGAACAAGGGACTGAGGTGTCCGAGGTTGTCAAGAGTGGACCAGGGCTAGTGTTTCTTACGTATCCTGAGGTCGTTTTGAAGCTGCCTGGTGCTCCAGTGTGGGCCATTATCTTCTTCGTCATGCTTATCGTAAGAAATCGACTTTATCGCAATCGAGAGCGCCGTAAAAACACGTGACCACTTGTTTTAGTTTTCGACAGACTGTGGATATCTGGCACACCTCGGCTGCTCTCTTCTTTATGTCACGATCAATTTTCTTTCTCATTATTATACATTAGACTTTCTTGAAATTATTAACCTTGCTCAATAATTAGCATTTAGTTTCGTCATATCTTGAGGTGAGATATACAAGCATATTATTTTTGCTGAGCATTAACAAGATATGTTCTTGATTAGTTGTATTATGAGCAATTCTAATTTCGAGTTTAAAATTAAGTCTGTCGATAATGTTTTTAGAATGTTAAGGATTTACAAGATATTATCACAAAATGTCTAATTATTTTTATGTAAGTACGCAGCACGAGCCCACAATATATTCAACTCAGGGATATACCACATTTAAAATCTATTATTTCGAATCAATTCAAATACAGTGGCCACTAAAAACACCTTCACCTTCCCCTTCAATAAAATTCTCCCTTTTCTCTCGCCCTTCCCTTCCACTTGCTCCTCAACCTTCCCTTACCTCTTCCCAACCCATTCGAACCTCTCGCCCCTTATCACCCTTTATCAACTCACTTGATGTTACCAGTTATCTACCCTAAAACTTCTCCCTCCTTCATCAAACCCTCGCCCTCATCATTCTAATGGCACCGCCTTTTAAAAATCGCTTGTGTCTCTACAGTTTATCAGTTTAACAGCGTTTTCAAAAGTCGTTTAAAAATGTTAAGCAAAAAGAAAATTAACGCATCATGTAAGAAATACGATACTTCATGTTTCAGGGTAGTTTCTTCTTCAAACATGAAACTTACCCACTGTTGGTTAATATATATATATATATATATAATTTGAAAAAAAAGTTAAACAACCACCGCAGGGTCCCACTAAGAGCAACTGCCATCCGACAAAATGTCAATAGCCCCCAGTAGCACCGCGGTAAATCACACCTATGGCCACGTCTCACAACCGTGAGATGGGTGGTCATAGGCAACGACAAAATCACAACGACAGGCCGGCGAAACCCTCGTGTGTCTTGAGGACACGAAGCGACCCAAGGATGACAGCTTTCTGCATCCATCTCGCAAGTGCCTTGGCATATTTTTGGCACGCGGGTATTGCTTTAAGGTTACGAACCAGTGATAGTTTCGCACCTCCGAGAGCACCTATCACAAGGACAATTACTTGTACCGAATATTTTGGGTACAGTCGTTGTAGCTCTCTTTTAAGGTCTTGATACCTCTCCTCTTTTTCTTTCTCCTTTGCAGTGATGTTGTATTCGGACGGAGCCGAGAATTCGATCACGAATATAGTTCGTTTCTCGAAGTCATGGAGAACAATGTCAGGCCTCGAGTGCGCAACGGAGACTGCTGCCCGAAAATCGTAGTTCCAGAAAATTTGGCACTTCTCGTTTCGGACAATCGACTCTATCTCTTTTGGAGCGTTCGGCAGGGCCGCATTATGTCTATAGATATACGTCGTTCCCGCGTGGGTCGGACACCCTGATAGTATGTGTTCTAGGTACTCAGCGTGTGCATGACACGCTCTGCACCTATCACTGGGAACTTCTTGACATAAAATGCGCTCACGGTATGCTAAGGTGGAAATGACACCGTCCTGGCATGCGAAAATAAAACCCTCTGTACCTGAATTAAGCCCTGATGATTTGAGGAAAGCAAAAGTTTGCTCCTTCGACAAGGACTGTTTTTCTACATTTCTGTGAAAGTTTCCGTGCATTTTCTTGTCGAGTAGCTCTTGGTGAAAATTTGCAACCTCTGCTTTCTTCACTTTGGTTTTTAGAAGTAAAGCATCTAGATGAAGTAATGCACTTTCCTCACTTCTGATGTTAAAATTCAGGCCAAGGGTCTCGGCCGCTTGCTCCGCGGCTTTGTAAAGGAACGCTCCTTCGCCAATCATCTCGTGGTTCCTGACCATCTTTAGGAGAGGATCTCTGCCATTCGCAACGATGTAAGCTGTACTTAGAACAATCCGGTTATGAAGACACTGGAGATTCAGAAGTCCGCGTCCACCTTGACGGCGTGAAATATATAATCGCGGAACTGACGAATTGATATGCAAGCTTTTATGCATATGCATGACCTTACGTGTAATGACATCAAGGGCCTTAAGCTCGTTCTTCGTCCATTGAACTACCCCAAACGAGTAGAGTAGAACCGGGACGGCAAGCATGTTAGTCGCAGATACTTTGTTCAACGCCGACAGATTGGAAGACCAAATCTGTCGAAGAAGATGCTTGTATCTGCTTCGGAGAGACTCCTTCACTGATGTTACGTCCTGAATGCGGTTTTGAGGCACGCCCAGGTATGTATAGGTCTCTCCAGTATTAAGATGTCTGATAACACTTATATCCACAAGCTCAGGGTCCTTGGGAACGCCAGTAATCTTTCCTTTCTTCAGATAAATTTTGGCACACTTGTCCAAGCCAAAGTCCATCCCAATCTCTCCTGTGTAGATCTTGACAATATTTATAGCAGTTTGAAGTTTGCTTCTACCAGAGGCATAGATCTTCAGGTCATCCATATAAAATACATGAGTGACCTTATGCTCGCGCTGATTAGTGTTGCCACAGAGGTATCCAGGAGAATTTCGTAGTGCGAGAGATGGAGGCAAAAGTGTGATGCAAAAAAGCAAAGGGCTCATGGTATCACCTTGAAAGACGCCTCTCTGGAAGGTGACGTTGTTCGTTGTCACACGATAATTTCTAGATGAGATAGTAAATCTAGTTTTCTAAAGAGGCATCAATCTCTTTATGCATCTCACTATGTGTGGATGTACCTTCAAGCTTTCCAACAGACAGATGATAAGTCTATGATAGGTTGAATCGAAAGCTTTCCGGTAGTCAATCCAGGCCATTGACAGGACGCGCTGATGGGCTGCAGCGTCTTTACAGACACACCTGTCAATCAGCAGATTCTCTCGACAGCCTGCTAAACCTTTTTTCGAGCCACGTTGTTCGTACATCTCTCGCCATATAGGCTCAATTCGTCGAACAATCCTGTTGTTCAGGACAGCAGTAAAGATCTTATACAGCGTGTTCAAACAAGTTATTGGCCTGTAATTCTCTGGGTTGGACAAGTTGCCTTTTTTTGGAAGGAATATAGTGCGTCCTAACACCAGCCACTGCGGAATGGGCGTCTCCGACTTTAAATATGAGGTGAATATGCGGGGCAAGTGTTGGTGTGTAAAAGTAAACTTCCTCCACCAAAAGTTCTTGATACAATCTGGTCCAGCAGCAGAAAAGTTCTTCGTGCCTCTAAGTGCTTTTTTCACCTCTTCGGCAGTGATTGATGGACATTCCTCCTCAGAGTTTATGAGGTTGTCGCAAAACTCCTTGAAGCGGATGATATTTTCAGTATCTTCTTTCAACTCTAGTGTTTTCGGGATCTTGTACACCTCTCTCCAAAAAGTCTCTACCTCCTTGGGCTTGGGTGGATTTTTTACAGAAACAGGTAGATCGCTGAAGAGGCGCGATGGGTCAGCGAGAAACTGTTGATTCTCCCTGATACATCTCTCCCTCTTCTGTATTCTCCTCCTTGCGTCAGATAACAGCCGTATTTTGTCAACAATATGCTGCTTGATTGTCAGTAGCTTTGACTTGTTTAGTGTGTGATTCAAGATCCTTAGTTCTTGGGCGAACTTTCGAACCTTTGCCGTAAACGGTCTACCAGATGTTATGTAGTCAATCACACATTGAACACGGGACGCATTCTGCCTTGCCCATCCAATCTTCTTGTTCAGTTGATGCAAGCGTCTTTTGGTCTTTTGATCCATCGTTGGTTTCAGCCTTTGATTTGAATCAGCTAAAGTTCTCGCAGCACCATAAACTGAGCAATTGATGGTCCAGAGGTCGGACTCTTCCGAAATATCTCCACGAAGGAAGGCATCCATTTCAGCCAGATCTTGGGGCTTAGGAGGAACTTGCATGTTAATGTTCCTTCTAGTAATGAAATTGCGATTATCTCTCA
Source organism: Andricus curvator (assembly GCA_932195095.1). NCBI lineage: Eukaryota > Metazoa > Arthropoda > Insecta > Hymenoptera > Cynipidae > Andricus > Andricus curvator. The sequence goes on from CAKNYM010046332.1 coordinate 99,293, forward strand.
GAAGGTGCCTGCTTTCTGCGGTTGGTCTCAATGTCGCTTCCTCATCTTCGTCTGCAGCTTCATAAAGCAGCGGTTGGGGAAGCGCTCCGCGTACATATCCATTTTTCCGGAGGTAGTCGGCTTGATTTCGCAAAGACTGATGCGAAACGTGCTGAAGCTCTGGGTGTTTCTGGCACCACAGAGTGTGCATACGCGGCATAAAGCCTCCGCGAACAGGGATAATGCTGGCATCGTAGCAGTCTAGCACGTCATCCCTGAGTCGATCCGTCCACTCAATGTGGGCGTTTCGCCGGTTCGTCGTCGTGTTTCCATCTAAATTATTTTCAGCACCCCGAACTCTAGGCTGATCGGCATTGTTTGCCGACCCATTGTCGGGTGCTCTGCGCGTTCGATTGTCTTGAACCGCATCTACAACATTTTGGTGTTTTGGTGGTTTCATTGTTGTTCCCACGAGCAGCTAGGGAAAGGGTTAGTCCGTCCTTGTAGAGCCCCGCGTGCAAGGATAAGGCTGCATACTCTGAGAGGTCGCTCGGTATCCCAGAGTCACCGTTTGAGACACCTAACCCAGGTGCATTCAGCTTTCGGCACGGTTGTTACGCCTCCGCTTAGGAGTTATTCCTTCGGGACCATCCCTGGACAATTGTCCGCGACTGCTTATTAATTATTGTAACCATATTCAGCAGAAACCCTTGGTACAGGAACCCTCTATCCGCAACCCGAGGACGCGTTCGGTGGCTTTGTCATAGGCCCTTCGGTTCTATTCCAAAGGAATCGAAACCGAAAAAA